>JAYMTA010000476.1:0-28074 GCA_036897625.1 Pelargonium cotyledonis | reverse complement strand
TATATATATATATATATATATTAGATTAGATTATGTATTTCGGCTATGATCTCTATAGCAAATTAGGTACATGTATTTATCATATGATCATAATTTATTTAATAAACGTAAAAAATTAAATTATCTTTAGCCTGTCATGAATATTGAATAATATTGATAGTGACATGTAACTTGAAATAGCAGGTTTACTAACTATAGTACACAATTAATTAACAATATCTTAAGAAAAACTAATTATAGTATCCCATGAGTTTCTTGGGTGGTGCTGTTTAATTACTTGTTTATACAATATTAGAGGATAAAAAAAGTTCCCAATTTTTCTATTCTTCCCTCTCATAGGACAATGATGAAGTGGGTTTGAAATGGACTTCATCTCGCTCGATCAATCACACGCCGACGCATGGTAATGGTTTGAGTTTAGTGTACATATAATCCGTCGTGCTGATTGATCAGAAATGATGTTTTTTCTCTCAATTTACACACTCTCTAAAACGCACTTTAGATTTTCTTGTGATTTTGGGCAATGTCCTAGAGCCACATCAATTCGGTGTCGTTTTTTGGTACGTTGCATGTTCCAAACACCATAGCCCAATGTACCTTAAGAATGCACATTGATATCGTACACTAACATTTGAAATTAGATGATAACGCTTGAAAAAAATATCGCAACACTTGGACAATTAGACAAACAACAATATAATGTGCCCGTGTGGACAATAAAAAAGACACACATGGAAGGAAGGAGGTCACTTTTATTACCCCCTCCGTTCCAAAATAAGTGTTTTGTTTATATTTTTTGCAAAAATTAAGAATTATAAGATAATTTAGTGTGTTTCCAATATAACCCTCATTTTCTCCATGTGCACCCCATATGCACCTATGTGCATAAGTGATAAGGGTAATATGGGAAGAAAACTAATATAATAACATAAAAATAGAAACAAGACACTCATTTTGAGACAAAAAATTTAGACAAACAAGATACTCATTTTGGGACAGAGGGAGTACTAAAAAAAATTAATCGCGACATCACCTCTAAGTCATTTGTAAATTAAAGTAAACTTTATTTGCGTATAATCTAATGCATCAAATCAACTGTGAAATTAGAAATCTTAGTTGTTAATTTCCATTTCCATCCTAAATTTATTAATCAAACATTAAGTAAATAACTCGGTTTTTCTGTAATACTTTTGTCGAATTCTACAGTTTAATAAAAGTTTAGGTTTTATTCAGTATTGAATAATAAAAACTCAGCTTATAATATTATCATTCCATTGTGTTCTCTCTAAAATAGAACTTGTGGTGGAAATGGTTTGATAATAATAAAAATAGTTTAAAAAAATCACTGGTTAACAGTACTCTAAAAATACAGACTGGAAAATCCATATCCACCGAAGCTTTTGAATAAAAAAAGAAGGAAATAAAAATTAAAAACTGTGAATTATGAGCATGAAAGTTTCGAGGTTGGTTCCATGTATCAAAAATTGAATCTGAAAAGTGTTGCTTAGCTTTTTGGTATATATAACTGTTGACGTTATTTTTTCTAAAAAAAAAGAAGCCTTATCTTTGTTGTTTAAACAATTAATTAATTAACGTAAAGATGGATATTATTGAGCCTATTATCAATTTGCATGCATGTTACACTACTTTTTATTCTTAAAAAATGGGCCCTAAAAAGTGTAGCTTTTAAGACAAAAAAGAAAGATATATATAAGCAAATAAAAATTGCATGTTACTATCAATACAGTATCACGAACGAGGAGAGGAGTGCTTGCACAAACCATTATTAAGATGTTCCATTATTGTTGACATTTTGTATCCAAAACAAAGTGTATAACACCACTCCAGTCCATTGTGTTGATTTGTTTTGTTGTTTAGACTAAACTAAATCAACGATGAGACAATACCGCGTTAAATTTTACTCACAACCCCATATTATATAAGTTCATAGAAATAAAAGTTCAAAAAGAAAATATGGATAACTGATGATCAAATAATAAATCATAATTTTGTTTACTTGTTTGTGCGTGCTAACTCTTTACTTGTGGACGATTGTTTGAACGTGGCCTCTGTCCTTTCAATGACCTTCTCTTTATCATATTTTGGTCGCTTGCTCTCTCTCTCCCTCTCTCTCTCTCTTATATATATATAAAAACAATTACTTCCTCCGACTCAAAATACGTGTCGTGTTTCTCTTAAATTTTTTTTTTCCTAAAATGACTGTTATTGCATGAATTGTCAATAATATCCTTTAACGCATTAACATAAATATATAAGACTAATATACCATACTAACTTATAATTATATTTTCAAAATAATAATACGGACCGATTTTGCGGTGGAGGAGGGTACATAGTTGGGGATTTATATAGTTGCTTACCTAACCTTATTATTATTCTTTTGAATGGTATTGTTATTAAGCTTAATTTTTTTGGGTTTTCGAATTTTATTATTTCTTTAAATGCAATGAACCAATTTCAATCTACATAACCTCACTCCCAAATACCCAATTCCAATACCAAATGCCTAATTGAAATATCAATTACCCAATTTCTGTACCAAATACCCAATTTGAATCCCAATCCAATTTCTTAAATTGAATACCAATTTTTCATTTTCAATTTCAATTACCTAATTCAATATCAAATTCAATTCAAATTCTACCTAATTTCCATCCAATATGTACCCAATTCAAAGTCAATTTCAGTTAAAATTATACCCAATTTCTTGACAACAATCACAGTATCACGACATGCATAAATATGGGTACACAAGTTTTGAACTAAATTAGGCTAAAATGGCACTGTCATTTAGATCTAATTCCATCCTCTTAAACAACATACCAACATTCAATAAAAATCAACTTCAAGGCATTGAAAATAACTTAAAATTGTTAATTTACTCTTGATGGAACGACAAGCGAAAACAACGACAAAGCAGTAAGGATCGTTATAACGACATATAGTAGGTCTCGATGGTTGAGCGTTTGTTGTGGCGTGTACAAAAGGAGGAACGAAAGAGAGAGGGAATGAATGTAGAGGAGAAGGGGACATGTTACATCTACTTAACTTGTACATGCGAAAACTTTTTTGTCGCAATGTAACTTTTTGAAACAAGCTATGGTTGCTTTGCAGCGCCTGTAACATTTTTCGCGCCACACGCCATATCTCCTAGTTCGATAATATGTCACAAATTCTATTATAGATTTGCGATGAAACTATCAACAATGTTATTTCCGCCAGAGATATGTGACGATTATGCTTCTCTCGCATACTCTATTGCAAGATCAATAGAATTTTTGTAATGTTGACTTTATTAGAAAAATAAAAAATCTTGTCACTACTAATGAGTTATGACTTGTGAGTTGTAATAATGTGTAACTAACTCCATACAAATTAAATAAGAAAACAATTTGTTCTCAACCTATTAATTTATAGTCATATTTTACTAACATGACTGATCATAAAAAAATAGAAAAAAATCTACTTACTTATCCTATAGGAAGTAATTACAAGTCTGGAGGTGACTTCTAGGAAAAGAAACTCAAACACTCAACTCTTATTAATTTCATTATCTTTTGTTGTCATGACAATGAGACATATAAGGTTTTAACTAATTATATTAGAATTATGCTTTGTGTCAATTAAATCAATCATTAGACAAATATTTTTCTCTAATTTATTTGATGGGAAATTTTCTTGAAGAAAGTATACCAAACACATGAAAAATAAAAAGAAAGGTCATTTAAAGCCACCATAAGTTCAACTATCAATAACTGTGTTTCTTTTGGGATTAGTTTTGTAACTCTCATGAGTTGTGTGCATGAACAGAAGTTAAAAAAACATATTTGGAGATGAAAATAAATATGAAACATGTAAACACTAATTTATTTATACGAAAAATTTATTATGTATTTTTGAGAAAAGTAAGTGTAACATAATCCTAACAAGTAACAAGTACCCACAAACATGATGTTCATGAAGCTCCATCCAGTGGAACATAATTTTTAGCAATTGATAATTCTAAAAAAAAAAAAAAAAACTAGAAAATAAATATTTTTAAATAATGCAAATTTTAATCTTGGTAATTTTGGTTGCAAAATGTTGGTTTCTTGCCGAAAACAAACAGAAAACATTAGTTTGTGGAATATATTTACTACTACTCTCACTTTCTCTCTCCATCATGCATTTGTTTTATTCAGCCTCGGAAACACTTATTTACGCTTACACCACACACTATCTCTCACACCCAAATCCTTTTGTTTTTGCCCAAATATCTGTGAATCTCTCTTCATTTTCCTCAGAATTCACAAGTTGTTCTCTTCTGGGTACATCTGAATCTTTCATTGCCTCTGTGTTTCTGTGCTCTCAGGTTATGTAACTGCTCAGCCACATATTTCTCGTTCAAGCGTTTTGGTGTTGCCTTTAAAGAAATAAGTTTTTTTCTTCTTCTGCATAATGTAATCTTGTCTTTCTGGTTCTTTCTTCGTTTGATCAATGCCCATTTGCTCTAAAGTGTTCTAAATCATTTCTATTGTCATTTCGATCATGGGCTCTCGCTAATATTTCTGTATGCAATTCTGTGGCCCTTTTGAATTAGCTTCTGAGGTCTTTTGTTGCTGCATTCTGGTGATGCCCATTTGCTTCAAATTGTTGTAAACAGCCCAAAGTTCAGTTTTTGGTGATGGGTTTCCGTTAATTGAACCGTTTTTGTTCTCTTAAGGTTTCCAAGTCTCCACCTTTGACTACAATTTTTAGTAGTTTTGGAATGTAAAGACATACCATGAAATTTATCTCTAGTATTCAACTACAATCTGCTTTTGTTGGTGAACTAGTGGTGGGATTTGGTTGATGAGTAGTAGGAATTGTTGTAATTAGGAGGAAGAAAAAGGGAGATGATGGATCTGATGCTTGTCAAAGTCAACCGCTAGTTGTGATCTGAGCACATGGAGATTGTCAGTTCATTCCGTTAGTTTAGACCTTGTGAATTCATAATGAATTCCATTCGCTAGCATCATCGAGTTTTTACTCTTATACTGAGTTTTAACTAATTCTTTTGTTCTTCATATAACTATATACCCAATCATTCTTTATATTCATTCAAATGTAAAAATTCTGTAATTACATACATTTTGTTTATGGGCCTCATCAAGGTTCCATTATACATGAAGAATTATGAATCCTATTCGTTTTCTCTCTTCCAAACCACTATGAATTAAAAGTCCTGTCTCTCTTCCCGCCTTTTCATGTAAACTTTTGTCATATATGCAAGTTTAATTTGTCAATTGGCCTCTCGAGTTCTTCAAACCTGAGTTAGCGTCTTATTTATCTTGTCATCCCAGTTAGTAGTTCACCAAACAAAAAGATCTGTTTTAAAAATTATTCAATCTTTTCTGATTTCACAAAATTTTCGGGTTCATCATGGAAGAGACATTTGTTCCCTTCCGAGGTATTAAGAATGACCTCAAAGGAAGACTCTCCTGTTACAAGCAGGACTGGACTGGTGGTCTCAAAGCTGGTATCAGGTTTGTGATTCTCCCACATTTCATCTCTAGTGACATGTTGGATAATGTTTTGTTGCTCGAAATTTTAGTTTTTCTGGTTTATATCCTAATTAACCATCTCCATTTTGAATTCTGTTTTTTGATCTTTTCACTGTTGCACCTCTTCTGAAAATTTATGCCATACTGAAGCTGTGATTGCTGTTTCCTGTCTCTCAGGATCCTAGCTCCCACTACATACATATTCTTTGCTTCAGCAATTCCAGTTATATCCTTTGGAGAACAGTTGGAAAGAGAAACAAGTAGGCATTTTTCAGCCATTGCTTTCTCATTGTTGGTACATTTGATGTATTTGCTTATACGGTTTTTATTCATAATATTTGTATGATGCAGATGGAACTCTGACTGCTGTGCAAACTCTTGCATCAACTGCACTTTGTGGAATCATCCATTCCATTGTTGGAGGGCAGCCCCTGCTCATACTAGGGGTGGCCGAGCCAACAGTTCTGATGTATACATTTATGTTCAGCTTTATAAAAGATCGGAAGGATATAGGGCAGGAATTATTCTTAGCCTGGACAGGATGGTATCTCCTGAACATTTTCTTACTTCAATAATATACACATCAGTTTTTTCATTGATATTGAACAATTTCTTTTACTTTTTTTTTTGTTCCTAGGGTTTGTATGTGGACGGCTCTTTTGCTCTTCTTATTAGCTGTTCTTGGTGCATGCTCACTAATCAATAGATTTACGCGTGTGGCTGGTGAATTATTTGGTCTGCTAATTGCAATGCTATTTATGCAACAAGCAATACGGGCAAGTACACTTGATGATCCTACCTTATTAAATTATAGATTCATTTCAAATGAGGATGATTATGATATTTCTGAAGTAAATGCAATAAATTACATGCAAGAGAATTTTTTTGCCCTCATCACTTCAAAAGTAAATACTTAGTGTAAGATTCTCAATTCTTATTTGTTCCATACCCTCCTAGAGAACATACTGGTATATCTGATAACAACATTCATCTTATTATCTCTAATTTAAGAGTTTTATATTATAGGGAGTTGTGGAGGAATTTGGCACGCCACGGAGTGAAAATCCTAATCAGCCTGCTTTTTTACCTTCTTGGCGATTTGCCAATGGAATGTTTGCATTAATTCTGTCCTTTGGTCTTCTTCTTACTGCACTAAGGAGCCGTAAAGCTAGATCCTGGCGCTATGGGACAGGTACAAAGTTTCTACCTAACTCTTGAATAGGGAAAATTGGGAATTTACTTGCCATATTATGCATCAAAACGGTTGTTTTATGATGAACTGGATAGCAACATATATCTTCCAATCTTGCTTCTGTGCTTTTGGTATCTGCTTACCTCTTTGATTTATTGAATGGGGCAATTGTTTTATGTAATCATTCAGTTGCTAGAAATAACATTTATCTCATTATTTTTGATATGATTCTTGAACCACAGGTTGGCTTAGAGGTTTTATTGCGGATTATGGAGTCCCACTTATGGTGGTTGTATGGACTGCTGTATCATACATACCAGTAAACGATGTGCCAAAAGGGATCCCAAGGCGGCTGTTCAGTCCAAATCCATGGTCGCCGGGTGCATACTCAAATTGGACAGTTATCAAGGTATATATCTTCTCTCTCCTGTTCAAGTATTTTCAATATGAAATGTTACACTTCCAATGTAGTGCAGAACTGATCCGTCTTATCATGAGCTTTATTGTCTCAAAATCAACCGTGAAAGTCATGCTTTTATATTTTCACAGGAGATGTTGGATGTGCCCCCATTATACATTGTTGGAGCATTTATCCCCGCAACAATGATTGCTGTGCTATACTACTTTGATCATAGTGTTGCGTCTCAGCTTTCTCAACAGGATGAGTTCAATCTGAAGAAGCCATCCTCATATCATTACGATCTTCTTCTATTGGGTTTCCTGGTAGTCCTTTTACCTTAAATCTCAATTTTGTAGTTTGTTCTAATACTGAAGAGTTAATCTCACACTTCAGTATAATGTGATCTTATATTGCAGTTCTGCATTGCTAAGCTTTTTTTTTTTCCCCTGTTCAGGTCATGTTATGCGGTCTTCTTGGCATTCCTCCTTCAAATGGTGTTATCCCCCAGTCTCCCATGCATACCAAAAGCTTAGCTACCCTGAAACACCAGGTACGATCTATTTGTATTTGGTAGGTTGTCTGAATATCATTTTATTAATTAACAGTCTTATACTATATTTGAGGGTGAACCTTGGGGAAAGGGTAAGTTTAATGCCTTGCGACCACGGGTTCTAATAAGGAAAACTGCCTCTAAGGAAAAGCAGAGGTAAGTTTGCGTACATAAGTGATGCTTCCCTAGACATAAAAAAAAGGTGGGTATCTCATGCACCGAACTGTCCTTTATTATATATTAAGTTTGCATATATCTTCGATTTCAAAAAAAAAAAAAAAAGGGTTTGCTGTTTGCATATATCTTCAAAATGTAGGATTTTGCCTGTTGTATAAAGAAAAGTTGGAATCCTAAATGGTCAAAGAATGTTATCCAGTTTATTGCACTCCTGGAGACTAGAATTGTAGCAGTTTATCGACTAAAGACGCATCATCCAAATGGACTTATAAGCACCCATAAAAAATTATCCTCTTACCCTTTTGATTAGGGAAGTATCGTTGATATCTTTGTCCTTTAGCCTAACTGCTCTTCATTATACAATAAAGAGACAAGTTTCAATTTGTCTTTGAGCATTCCTTTCATGTCAGAGTGTATATATTCTGGTTCAATATCTAAAAGCTATAGTTTTGTTGACTTTGGAACAGCTTCTACGAAATAAGCTTGTATCAACAGTGCGGGAAAGCATGCAGAAAAATGCAAACCTTGGTCAGTTATACAGCAGCATGCAAGAAGCATACATTGGTATGCAGACTCCACTAGTCTATCAAAATCCACCTGGCCTGGTATAACTCTACTATTTCTCTTGTTCCTTCTGTGTCTGTGGGCATGCGCATACCAGTGAGCCTGTGCATGTCTGTTCATGTGTTTCTATTTCTTTTTATCCAACACTTTATTCTAAACAGGGACTGAAAGAGCTGAAAGAATCTACCATCCAGCTGGCCTCAAGTAGTGGCTACATAGATGCTCCTGTGGATGAGACTGTCTTTGATGTGGATAAGGATATCGATGATCTTTTACCTGTTGAGGTAAAAGAACAACGGCTCAGCAATCTGCTTCAGGCATTGATGGTTGCTGGCTGTGTTGCTGCTATGCCAATTTTGAAGAAGATCCCAACTTCCGTTCTTTGGGGATACTTTGCTTTTATGGCTATTGAAAGCTTGCCTGGAAATCAGTTTTGGGAGAGGATATTATTGCTATTCACTGCTCCAAGTCGAAGATACAAGTAAGTTTATGCTTGTATCCAATTGCTATTCAATCTATTTAGTGCAGTACGTCCTAGGACTTAACTCTTCCTTTTCAATTATATTTGACACTCGCTCTTCAGCTCTTTATTTTTATTATACAAGTGTTTGTGAAAATGGTTCCAAGTTCTGCATTATACTATTAATTCATCTCATTTTTCAATCGATGGCTCAACCTCAATTTATAATTATGGTAATCTTAAGGCCATCGTGAAGTGAACATGCATTTTTTAGAATTGACTTGATAAATTTAAGAAGTTTCTTAAACTCAAAACTAATCGGATAAATTTCCCCTTTCTTTTGAAACATAATCAATGTCATAATAAATTATTTTTACACTATCATAATAATTATTGTTATTTGGGTTCTTGAAAGGACAAGTATTTAATCCTCGTTAATTTTGTCAGGGTATTGGAGGAATATCATGCAACCTTTGTTGAGACCGTGCCCTTCAAAACAATTGCTTACTTCACCCTGTTTCAGACAGCCTATTTGCTCCTGTGCTTTGGCCTCACATGGATCCCAATAGCTGGTGTACTTTTTCCACTGTTGATTATGCTTCTTGTTCCAGTTCGACAGTATTTCCTCCCAAAGTTCTTCAAAGGCGCCCATCTTCAGGACTTGGATGCCGCAGAATATGAAGAGGCTCCTGCCATAGCTTACAATGCATCATTTGAAGTAAGTCTTTCAATTCCTTTGATGAGCTGGGCTTGTTGAGAGGATGTCAGTTTGACTAGTTCTTGTTAGAGTAGAATATAGAAATATAATTTTTTTACTCATTGTGGTGTTTGTGTATGTTGCAGGATCAGAATCCTCAAGCAAGAACTACTTACTTTGACAGTGCTGAAATCCTCGATGAAATTATCACAAGAAGCCGCGGTGAGATCCGCCACACTCAGAGTCCAAAAGTTACTAGTACAACTCCATCTTCACTGGAGGACATCAAACCCTTTAGCCCACGAATGTCACATAGGGCATACAGCCCCCGTGTTAATGAATCGGGGGTGGGAAGAAGCCCTAGATCGACTGGAAATGGAAAAGGGATTGAGGTTAAGCAAACTCCAAGTCCTGGGCCATCTAACCTTGGAAAAGGCAGTCGCGGTTCACCTTCATCCTAAAACCCCGTCTTTGTTATTCTGGTAAGTTCAGTTGTCAATTGTGCCCGACTCGAGAGGTCTTTTCTAGATTTGTGTAACCATGTGTTGTTATGTAAGTGTCTCTTTTGTTTCTATTCTTGCTTCTAACCTTTCATAACAGCATAAGTTGTGTAGTGGTGCATTTTCTTGTACTGTGAATGGGATGAGCAGAGAACATGATTATGGTAATGGAAAAGATGGTTTTATCTTCCTTGTTTTTGTTGGCTGTTTTCTGAATCCTGTCTTAAATCATCAGAATTTAGTTTGTTTATATTTATGAAGTTTTTGATATTTGGGGATGTGGATATGTTTCCTTTTCACATCAATTGAGTTGTTTTCAATCATGCACCAAATACAATTAGGACAGTGTAGCATGCGTTTCAAAATTTTCTGCTCGATCTTTGTCTTTGCTTCTCATCACGTGAATCGTTGGCGACAAGAAAATAGGTGAACGCTACTTATCTTGGTTGTCCTCTTTAATCAGCTGTCACTAACTGATATGAAAACACTGTCCCAAAGCATTGTCCTTCCTTAAAAGTGTCACTGATTGTAATCACTGATCAGACATAAAGAATATGGTCCCACCATTGTTCATTTACATGATGTTGATATTATGAAAGCACTTCTCAACTAATGTTTGATTTGTGGATCATGTAAGGTTTGGATTCAGCAATGTTTGGTTCTTGGAAGAGTCTTTTGAGTTTAAAATTTTCTTTCCTTCAACATCTTGAAATTTCAAGCATATGCTGCATTTGCTGTCAGTTTTTACAGTATTGCTATTACTCTTCTGTGTTGTGGAATCAACAAATCTGAATGTCACTGCCATCTCAGTACCAATAGTACATACAAGGCTGGTCTGGTCTCAGTTTTGCAACAGGTTTAGCTCTCCCCTTTTGACTCAAACTCTGTCTCATACTGTCCGTAAGGAGGTGCAAACTTGAGATCTTAAACGAAATCTAAATCTCGTAAACCGCTTGATCCATCTTGCATTGGTCATACATATACAAGTTAAATGAACAAAGAAAATCAATGCTAGTGATATTATTCTTTTATTTTAAAGGTTGACGATTCGGGTCATAAACCGTGACTTACACAATTAGGATACAAATTTAAGCGAGGATGAATATTGTGTGTTGACTGTTTGTGTTGTCTAAGCAAACTCATTTATTTAACTTTGTAATGCTTCTGTCAAACTTACTCGACTAACGTG
The DNA here is from genome assembly GCA_036897625.1 of Pelargonium cotyledonis. NCBI lineage: Eukaryota > Viridiplantae > Streptophyta > Magnoliopsida > Geraniales > Geraniaceae > Pelargonium > Pelargonium cotyledonis. Next base: position 16,802 of record JAYMTA010000476.1, on the reverse strand, counting down.
TAACTTAATTAATAAAAAAAAAAAACTGTGTCGTATCAATTTAAGCCCATTTATTTCCATTGAGGCCTGAAGGCCCATATGAGTAATGGGCCAAGCCCGCTCAAATTGAACCCGCCAAATATGGCTTGTACCTCTCAGACAGAGAGACACAAAAGAGTATCGTTTTGGTTTTGCCCACGTGCGATTAAATAGAGTGAAAAGTACGCGCTTCCTTCGGTGAGACTGTGCGAGTAGTTGAAGGCTGTGGTTGGTGAGATTTGAATCTGGTGTACGGAGAGAGCAGAGAGGAGAAGAAGAAGAAGAAGAAGAAGAAGAAAATGAGGCCCCGAATTGTGCTGTTCGGAGATTCCATTACGGAGCAATCCTTCCGAAATGGTGGATGGGGCGCTGCTCTTGCCAATACCTACTCGCGCAAGGTTTGGTCATTTTGATTCCAGTTCTTTTGGGGGAATTTGGAAGAGACTCACCATTGAATTTGATCTGCAATTAGTTGATTAATTTCTGTGGTTGGATTGGTTAGGCTGATGTTCTGGTTCGTGGATATGGTGGCTACAATACCAGATGGGCACTGTTCTTGTTGCATCAAATTTTTCCTATGGTATGCTTTGACTCTACACTCTTGATTCATTCGCCAATGTTGTTCAATCAGAGTGCTTATATTTTGTTTGCTTTTCGATTCTGGGATTCGAGATGGGGTTTTTATACTTCATTGTCATTTTTTTGGTTATGTTTTTAGTTGTTCTATGGGTAGAGAAATGATGTGATATGGATTCCCAGTTCTGAATTTTGCATAATCCATCTTGATAGAAATTGGGTTTCTCTGAAAATTTGATGGTTGCTAAGCATCATATCTAAATCACAAATTTTTTTTTTCATTTTTTTATGAGCTTGATTTGGGAGGACTAGTGCTGGCAAAGTGGCAAGGGCCAGATCACCAAGATTAGGCAGAATGAAAAGATAAAAATTAACATAATTACTACTCCCTCCGTCACAAAATGAGTGTCTTGTTTCTAAATTTTGCAAAAATTGAGGATAACAAGATAATTTAGTATGTTTACAATGTAACCCTCACTTTCCCATCTACACCCATGTGCATGTTTGCCCATGTACATAAGTGATAAGGGTAACATGGAGAAAACAATAATTTAATAATCTAAAAATAGAAACAAGACACTCATTTTGAGACAAAATATTTAGACGAACAAGACACTCATTTTGGGATGGAGGGAGTATTACTTAAGTTGAAATGAGCTTTGTTTATTGATTGCTCTCTGAATGTGTACCCTGCATTTTCATCCATTTGGAAGAAACTTTACCCTAATGCATTGACCAGTTTTTATTTTTATTTTCATTGAGAATCCTTTCCTGTCAATAAACTTCTGAATTATTAAGTTATTAATCCATTATAAACTTGATTTGATTTTTGAAATTTTTGGTCAAATCCTCGATATTGTGATTTGGGTTAATGACAAGAAATTTGTTTCAAAAGATTCAGCAACTGAGCAATTGGGAACTTGTTTTCCATGTTTGGGTAGGTATGCAGCATGAGACTAAAGACTGATTTGTTTTCGTACGAGTGTGCACATATTCACTTGCTACTACTGAACTTGCCTGATTTTGGAAGTTCCATAACTCACATCAATCTTGTATAAAATATATGCTTCTCTAAGATTTATGTATGCCTAACATAATAACTTATATTGTAATTTGTAAATAAGTTTATGTTAATTTTTTAGTGGGGAAAAGGTAAGCAATATAAGATCATTGCTTTAAACTAATTCATCCAGATTACCATGCAAGATTCATTGATTTTTATATTATGGCTAACTACTCAGGAAAACTGAGTAAAGTTCTCTCTGCAAATGCATCCATGATATTGTTTTGTGATGTTTCTGATATGTTGTGTTGTTGCCCTTGTTCTAAATGTACCTTTTGATTTTCTTTAGGTTTTCAAAATGAAATCTAAACGGAACATGGTTATCTTCTACTTAAGTAATCTTTCATTTTACTCATAAGAGAATGAAGAGATTTTCGTAATTTAAATTTCTTTTTCAAATGTTTATGGGAGAAACTATGTATTATATATTTATTATCTAAAAGTTAAATAAAAAACCATCGTAGTACGTATAATTATCTTCAGAAGATGCATAAAGTCTTACACGTAATAAGGCAGTCTCTTTCAATGTAGTGGCACATAATATTTATGGCTTCTCATTGCCAAAGAGCCTAAGCAATTGCCACAGCAGTCTTGTAGGCACTTGGGTAACTGTTAGCATTCACAATTTTTATATGTTATAACAATCTTACGTTTAAACAGGTTTCATATATGACATCTCTGCAGGACCCTACAAATGCCCCTATTGCTACCACAATTTTCTTTGGGGCTAATGATGCAGCTCTTTTAGGCAGGAACAGTGAACGGCAACATGTTCCTGTTGAAGAGTACAAGGAGAACATTAGAAAAATGGTTCATCATTTGAAGGTGTCTTTTCAAATGCACACAGCTTTCATCATATTGAATTTTACATCTTACATAGTGCTACACAAACACCATATTCTAGTACCACCCATGCCATTAGCACCTATAAGTGATTACTACAGTATAACTTAACTTTTGGCTGCATATCTCTTACCAACTTGTAGCACAAGTCCAATAAGCAGTGACAGGGTATTGCTTCCTTTTTCAGTCTTTCAAAACAAATTCTAATATGAGGATTAAATTCTAGTATTTCATTCTAGTTGAAATGTTCAACTTCTATAATTTTCAATATGACATTTCCATTTTATTAGATTTCAGTCCTAGGATTTAATTCTGCTCTTTCGAATGAATGCTGCTTAATCTTATACTGCCCTTGTCTCAAACAGAGTATGCACTTCATTTTTTTTTTATAAAAATTGACTCAAAATGAGAGTCCACTTTTTTTTTAGGACCTAGTTATGCATGAACTGCCATTAATATTCCTAAAATAAGTTAGTTACAATCACATGATCTGTTACACTCATAGAAAGTACAATACCAATCCTTATTTTTTGCAACAAAAAAAAGAAAAGAGAAAAAAAAAAAAAAGTGGACATTTATTTTTGGGAGGAGGGAGTATTTTGTAAATTAAAACCATCGTGTGACACTAAATGCACATGAGGGTATAAAAGAGAAAGTACAACACTAATCCTTAGTTTTTGGAAATAAAGGAAAGTGTAACACTCATTTTGGACGAAGGGAGTATTTTGTAAATTAGAACCATTTCTTGGTATATTGATTATATATGGTCTTATCTGTTATCCCTTTTTATAGAAACAAACTTCACTGAAGAAAATCAATAGCAGCATAGAAAATGAGCACTTAATAGTATATACCACTTCTGTGATCAGAATACAACACTCTTGCTGCTGCATTAATTCATCACATGTATATTAGCCATACTTGTTAATTCGCTATAATTAAGTGCTTCCTAGTTCCAAATTTGTATACTTATCAATGAACAATTATACAACGAACCCAATGTTTTTGTTCTAGTTTATTGTAATATTTGCCTAGTTGTAACCATCATTTGTATGTCATAACTGGATTTTGATATGATGATATTCATGAGCTATTAGTTTCATCTGTCATTGAATGAAGCATCCTCCAATATAAGATCCATTTCTCATGTTCTAGGGGTTTTGAGTGCAGGCAAGCTCCTCTACAATGATCATTGTGCTTATCACACCACCTCCAGTTGATGAGAAAGGACGCATGGAATATGCACAGTATGATGACTTGCCTTACCATAGTTTGCCAATAAGATTAAGTCTCTAGACTTGCAAAACATGGAGCAATTATATTGGAGCAAATAACAGTTCCTTACAGAACATACTCGCCGAGTGTTCATCTCTTTATAGAACTATAAATTTCTTATGTTGTTTATATAAGCTTATATAATTGGGCGCAACAGGTCTATGTATGGCGAGAAAGCTATGACACAGCCAGAGAGGACAAATGAAATGGCAGGAGTTTATGCCAGAACTTGTATTGAAATAGCTAATGAGTTGGGTATCCATTCCATTGATCTATGGTCCAAGATGCAGGAGACAGAGGGTTGGCAGAAAAAGTTCTTAAGGTTATATTCAAAACTTAAATTCTTGATTTGATTCTGAACTTATTCTAGTTCTGTGTTGATCTACATGAGTAACTGAGTTGAACATGAACAAGTGGTTAGAGTACATGAACTATTGCTCAAGCATATTCTGAATTTATCTAAATCTACTTTTGATTACTTACAGTGATGGACTGCATCTAACCCCAGAAGGCAATGCAGTGGTACGTGAACAAGTGGTACGAGTATTCGAGGAAGCATCGCTTGTAGCTGAAGCAATGCCATTTGATTTCCCCCACCACTCACAAATCGATGGGAAGAACCTTGACAAAGCTTTCCATCAATGGTGCTCATAATTTTTTTGCCTACATTGTTTCTTTTACCCAATATTATTGGGTACCGTGGTTTCTTTTTTCTTCTTTTTTTTCCACTGCTCCATTCTGTAATTGCATTATACTTGGTGCTTGGGAAGTTCCTTGTATTTCTCTCTACAATTGTTAATGCTACAACTTTTGCAATTTCTCAAACAATTGATGTACTATATTGTTGAGTTTCTTCATAACCTTTTAGGGTGAAATGGTGAACTTGAAATTTTATTGTTAGTTTTTACCTATAGACTACTATTATTTTTAATTCTCACCCATTTAATCGGATATAACAGGTAAACAACCGCCACGTAAAGGTGGCAAAATTTCTGGTCGGATTTGGGTTTTAGGCATAAAATATATTGCTTTTGCAAGTATACCTGACCCGATCTTTTTTTTTTTTTGGGTTGATTAATTCAGCTTCAGACTCAACAAAAAATGAGTTGGATTTTGGATACTGGCGAGTCATGTCCATTTTGCCAACTCTACCATCACGTCAACAAATTGTCATATAATCAATTGATTATGCTTCCCTATATAAAATAATGGGGTTTGACGCCACTTGTAATGGTGCCAAGCTCCTTTCTTTTAATACCAAAAATTGATGGGGGTGCTAGATGGCTAAATCATTGATTATTGTGGCCAATTTCCAAAAAAAATCATTCATTTGGGCAAAAAAAAACCCGTTATTTAATGCTAGTAAGAACAGATCTTTGACAACATTACTACAGTATTTAAGTCGGGCAAACATAACAGGTGCTTTAACTATAAGATGGATTTTAATTGAATTTCAAAATTAAATGAGAGTTTTGTTAAACTTAATTAATGAAATAAGTAACCGAGTTTGCAAGATTTTAATGTTCCATTTGCTTGTATTATCACCCAAAACCCACCTATTAAGGAATAGGAACAGCAAATTAAATTTGTCTCTCAACTCTCAGTCAAATAATATTATGGAGGAGTTTCAAATTCAGACACAACTCCAAGAAACCAACAAAAATATTACTAATGTTAGTGATGATCATGTTGCTGCTGCTCCCCAACTGCAACCCATTTTTGAAAACCCTAATTCTTTAATCTACAATTCTTCTTCTTCTCAAAACACTCCATGTTTTGATCCTTTTGATTACAACTTCACCTTCCCAAAACCCACTAATGATTTTGATTTCTATGAGTGCAAGCCATTAATAGACCATAACAACAACAATGGTGTTCATGCTCAAGTGATGGACAATTTTCATGGTGGTCATGAGCTCTCTGCACTTTCAAATGGTTTCAGTAATTTTTCAGGTCATAAAGTGGCTTCACTACCGTTGGATGTGATGATGATGGGTGGTGGAGATCATCAGAGCCATGTGATGATGTCATCTTCTTCTCTAGGGTTTCATCAAGAACTCAAGCCTGTGAGCTTTATGGCTCCAGATGAGGTCTCTAGTGTGACTGGATATTACAGCAAGAAACCTAATATTCAGTATCATCATAGTATTAATATTCATCAGCATCATGACATGGACAGAGCTGCAACAAGAAAGGCTTGCACCACCAAAGCTGTCAAGAAATCTAACCTAGTGAAGGGTCAGTGGACCATTGATGAAGACAGGTACTCAAATTAGTAATTATATTTGTTTTCCGTTCAAGTTTTTGTGTCATCATTTAATAAATCTCCATACGGCCTACGTTTGAAGCCAACACTGGTAGGCCGTATGGAGACTTTTGTAAGGAGTTGGGTGCTCGAGCTATAGGTCCTGAGTCTGAAGTAACCGAATGGATTTGGGAAATCGAGGCCTCACAACTTTGAACCTAACTCTCACTTTGCGTCGCAACCCCGTCATCTTGAAATACTCAGGGTTGTTCAGCACTACACAAGAGGCACCGTTCCCGGTCTATTGTCAGTCATACGAGAGTCTGAGACCAAGCTTTGATCTTGGTCCATCGATCATCTTTCTGTTTTGTGTTAGTTGATCGTCTCCCATTCTCGGGGTCTTATACTTTTTTTTAATAAAAGTAACGTCTGGCGATAAATAAATAAAAATCTCCATTTTTAGGGTTTTGAGCCGGCTGGTAGAGCAATATGGGATCAGAAAATGGTCAACCATTGCTCAGATGCTCCCCGGACGGATCGGAAAGCAGTGCAGAGAGAGATGGCATAACCATCTCAGGCCTGACATCAAGGTACGTTTTCATTTCTTGATTTTCTTGATTCTTGAATATATCTACATGCTCTTGACATGGAATTCAAGAAACTGTTTTGTTTGTTTTTGTTACAGAAAGATACATGGAGTGAAGAAGAGGACAAGGTGCTCATTGAAGCTCATGCAGAGATTGGCAACAAATGGGCAGAAATAGCCAAGAGGCTTCCCGGAAGAACTGAAAACTCCATCAAGAATCACTGGAACGCCACCAAGAGGAGACAGTACTCGAAGCGAAAGTGCCGGTCCAAGTACCCGAGACCGTCTCTTCTCCAAGACTACATCAAGAGCTTGAACTTGGATCCCGGGAAATCGGACCGCCACAAGAAAAATGCTCATGCTCGTCAAGATCACAAGACATCACAGTCGTCGCAGAGCTTGGAGTTTTGCCAAACAACAACTGACCGTTTGGTCTCGAACTATCATGAGTTTAGCAGCTACGAGGTTCCCGATTTTGTGTTCGATGATCGAATGTTTGAGGAGAGCTGTAGCATTGACTCTCTCCTGGAAGACATGTCACCTTCTGGTGGACATGATCTTGGTGTTCTTGATGAGTTTCAGGTGAAGAAGGAGCTGGATTTGGTGGAGATGATGACTCAGGTCAATAACAATTAACAACATGTAATGTCATTACACAGAGAGAGACGCACACACATTTTTATCAGTTTTTTTTTTTTTTACCAAGTAGTTTAAAAAGATTGAATAGAGACTCATTACGTTAATAATACAAATAAAGAAGTGTTGTTGTTGTTACAGAACATATACACTCAAGAGATTAGAGACATGCATGTGTGCTGATTTGTTATTGTTTTAATATTAATTAAGCTATGGAAAAGTAATTAAATCTTGACTTTGGTTTGTTGATATTTAAATATATTTATATTCAAGAAAGTCAGGTTTGACTTGGTATATAAGACTCATGATGCACTGTTCTGTTGTACGTTATGCATTAATACGTGGGTCAGTATGTCTGAAACACACAATTAAGAAGAAGATTAATAATTTATAACCACTTACATGTTTTCTTTCGTTTTATTTTGAGTGTGTATTTTTGTTTGAAATGGAAAATTCTAAATTGAGTGTCCGATCCGCTACGAAATTTCATGATATAAACCCGAAAAAAAAATGCTTAATCGTTTTTTAAGTATGAATTAATTAAGATCTCAAGATAAATTGTATGTGTAGTTCTTGCCACTGTATAATAAAAATAGATGAAGAGGGAAAAAGTGTTGCAAGAAAATATTTCATCACAATTCACACTATATTATTTATTTATTTACTTTATCAGCAATTAAAATTTTCGAGAAGGAAACAACAATACAAGTAGATACTCAAAGATGAGCATAAAAGCTCAAATAAAAAGAGATGAAACTCCATGAACAATGAGAACATGAAATACACCTTAAAAAAATTCATGAATTAAGATACGAGAAAAAAAAAGAATTAATAGGGAAGTGACATGTGAGATTCTCTAAGCCAAATATCCATGAAAGCGTTCAACGGATGAACCGAGATGTTGCAATGAAGTTGAACAGTGGGGCTCGAATTTCCGGCAAGCCCGGTCTCTTAATTCATCTCTTTTAACTCGGCAAGGATAGTTTAGGGATTTTGAAATTTAAGACTTGTACACAAATTATTCTCATAAATAAAAAAAAGCGTGTTAAGTGAACACCAATTAAACAAATTGGACCGTAATGTCTATTCATGCCAGAACCGTGACTTGCATGCCCTCAATTTTCGTGTTTTTAGCTTGTTCTCATTGAATGTGCAAGTTTCTGTAGTAAATCTACAACAATACAATGATTAAATATACTTGCAGCCGCTCTATCAACGGGCGCCTGTAGCTCAGTGGATAGAGCGGCTGTTTTCCTAAGCAGAAAGTCGTAGGTTCGACCCCTACCTGGCGCGAAAAATTGGAATTTTATATTTTGAATTTCACAATTGTTCATTCTGTCACAACATACACTTTATGTTGCCTTCTGAGGTTGTCATGTCATTTGAATTGTTTAGCAAATCGTTGCTCAATATTTATTCCAATATAAATCCTGCACTCTTTTTTGGGTTTATACTATGGAGTTCTTGAGCGGGTCCCACAAAACTCACGGTTGATATCTTTAAGCCGCCTTACCACATTCAGACTAACCTTCATTCAATGATAAGTCACAGTTAAACCTCATCCCTCTCTATAAGTTTGTTGAGCGGAGATCGAACGCAAGCATTTTTCCCACTCACGAAACATGAGTTGCCAACTGCATTTTTGTTATATTTGTGAGATTATGATTCTGTCATTTGAATTGTTAAACAAAAGTTCAAATACCATAATACATAATGAAATATAACACTAGGCAAAATACATTTTACATCCATATTATGATGTGCTTGGGGGTAAACTCAATCACAGCCGAGAAATGTTCACTAAGAAGAAAACTTGCACTAGGCAAAATTATGTGGAAATCCAAGAAAAGAATAAATCATCCAAAAAAAATTACTGACTCAAGTTCACAACTGATCTACAAACATGTTTTGGAATTTAGCATTTCAATTACGATCTTCAAACATCCGAATTCTCCAGCAAAACTTATCATCGTTTACGCAGACTTTGGCTTTGGCTTAATGCGCTTCACTCTTGAGTACAGAAACACTCCAGCGAGGGCCAACCCAGTGCCTGCATCAATTCCAAGTTGATACATGAGAGACCTCATGTGAAAAGGAAAAGGTATATACAAATGAAGTATTTAGCATGTTGAATGGCATGTTGCTTCTCAAATGGATATCATTTGCAAAGATAATTTACCTAGAGAATTGATAGGTGAGACTGGTGTTTTGAAGAAGATAACTGAGCTCACGATGACCACCACACGCTTCACACAATTGCCCACAGAGTGAGTAACAGGGGACACCCTTTGTAGAATCATGTACGAAACCTGCATTGTTTGACCCACAAAGAATTAGTGTCCTTGCACGGAACACAGAATCAATATCAAGGAACAATGGAAGACTTGGGATAACATGCTTCTTTGCTGACAAGGCACAGGATGAGTAAAAGGAGTGTTCTATGACTTGGAAGTAACAAATGAGAAAAAATCATAATTCAATGTCTCACCTGCTGGTACGCATGGAAGCAAAGTGCGGCAATAAGAGACCTAGTGTATAACAGTTTCATGTCCAGTCCCTGTCATCAAGACCACCAAGATTATAAAGTCACAAAGGTGCTTATTCAGTAAAACCAAAACTACACCAGAAATCTAACACTTGAGCTCTTGAGAAGTACTTACAGCAGCTTGTATATATGCAGGGGTAAACTTCACACCTTCCATGAAGATAGTAAAAGGAGCTAACAAGAAAAACGACATAACTGTAATAATCGAGAAGAGAGTAATGTTGTCCATAGATTCCTGTGTAGCCAAAACAAAAAAAAAACAGAAAGAAAGAAAATTCAGAACCAATAAAAGCAAAGCATATTATAGTGTAGGTTAATAATCTGTTAACGTATGAAGGAATAAATAAGTGGCGATTTTCAGTCATCCATGAACACTTCCAATGACTGCTATAGGCTCTGGTGTTTACTGTTAAAATGCGCTCATCATCTGACATTACCTCTTTCTTAACCATGACTTTTTTGCTGAGGACATTACGAGATTGATTGGTCAAATTGGACGCCATTGCACTCCAAAACCCAGCCCTAATGTACCAAAAATAGCATGATTAGACAAAATAATCAAGAGCATGATGTACAATTATTTCAGAACAAAAGCTCCATGTGTGCTTAATTTTGTCCTTAACAATATGCATTTCAACTTTTTACCAATTAAACGAGGCCTCCGTAACTGATGCCAATGCAACTCCACCGACAATTGGTAAAAGGGAAGCAACCACCCAGGGAGTGGGAAACTGATGAGCAGAAAGATATAAATTGTAAGCACATTTAGGCAATACAAGTTACTAAATCTGTATAAGCTCGTTAAAAAAAAAAATAGAAAAGGTGGTACAACTCTAGTGATCGGAACTTCAGCAGATTCAATTACAACAGAAACAAGCATGAGAAATTCACACCTCTCCCATGAACATAGCAGATAGAACAACTGAGAAAAAGGGCTCCATAGCTTTGATTGTGTGAGTGAATGAAACAGCCACTTTCCCGAGACTCATATTAGTGAAGAGGTTCCCCAATGTGTGCACCATTGCAAGTGGGATGATTGCAGCAAGCTGTCAGGAGAAAAGACGCATTAAAACTCACAATACAAATAAACAATACAATTATCCTAACACAGCTTCTCTGCACATAAGAAAAAGGGATACCTGTCCACCGCTAATTTTGGGCTTCTTGTACAGATTAAGACCCCACATAGACAAAACAAGCACAGTCCCAACCGCAAACTGAACCAATGTGACGGTTACTGGATAATGGAAAGCCTTCAGAACCTGCCAACAAGGAATATCATCAATTAGGCCCTTCAAGATCCTCTTGATTCACTATACTACTCATATAGGCTTCATGGAAATGAAGTTATGGGGTTGGAATTTGGAACCGAATGCCAGAGCCCGATCAATTGCAATTGCAATTCCAATTCCAGAACTGCAACTATGTTACCAGAAACAGACTTAATGTAGAAGTACAACATCAATTCTCCAAATCAATAACTTACTTTTCCAAAAGCAATTAGATAATAGATTCAATAATGATTTGACTGCTAAAGATACTTTGTTTTGATTAATAACTTAAAGCAAAAACATCAAGGGAAATGAGAAAATTTTGGCCAAAACTACACAGTTTTGTTAAATTACCTCGTGTAAAATTCACATAAATAATCTAATTTTACAGTTTCAACAAGTAATTAAATACGCTGCGCCAAAACAAACAAAACTTTGATATCATCGAAAACAAACTTCATAAAAGAAAACATTGGAGCAATCAATTTCTTCAAACACAAACCTCCAACAGCTACATTTGCTACGCGATCTAGCATTTCCACCCCCAACAAACTCATTTCTCCACCAAAATTTAAAGATTCAAACAAAAATAATACTTCTACTTTGACGGAAAAGTAAATAAAGAAACATACCAACTACTGAACTAGAATGAGTAAAACCAAACCTGTTTATTGTAGATATTGAAGTAGATGTTGAACAAGTACCACAGACCAAAGAGCGCTCCGAGCTCAAGCGTCTTGGTGAAGCTAATCTTCTCGACTTCACCGCCGCCGGCGGCCTCGGGGACGGAAGTGGCCTTGACCTCGAAACGTCCAGTAACGTTTCTGGCATCGGACTGGAGCGGAGGCAGGGGATTCCAGGCCCGGAGGCGCGAGGGAGAGGAGGAGAGGGACCAAGCCCACTGAGGAAACGACGACGTTGCGGATATAGCACTGGGAGAAGAACCAGCCTCCTGCGATTTGGCGGAAACGCGTACGGAACTGAATCTAGGGTTCAGACATGAGGGATTGGCGAGTTTTGCGGGCTTGGCGAGCGAGATCGAAGGAGTGAAAGTGAAGGCTGTGCTCTGCATTTTTTCAGATCTCAATGAGAGCACAACAGAGAAGAAGATGGAGAAGAAGAAGAGTGAGGCGCGTTGGAGAGTCCGCAGAGGAGCGAGCGAGGTTGGTATAACAGTAGAAGTAGGTGTGCCCAAAGCGGAAATATTAAAACGACGACGAGAATCTCTATACAAATTGTCGTATATTCCTTTCACTCCTTTTTTTTATGCCTATAAATTAATGCAAATCTAACTCTATTTTATTCCTTTTTTTTTTAATACACAAACGTGTTTAAATCCTTTCTTGCAATGACGTAAAAAAGCTTTACAAAACGAATATATACAAGTTTGAACAAGGAACCAATAGTGTTCAGAAAAGAGACTTTGCCTCTTAACCCTTGCCTAGGGCTTTTGGCACCTTACCGCACCAAAGTGGTCTCTTACACCACCACCACCAAAAATGTGTTGAGTGGGGATCGATCCTGAAACCTCTTCCCGCTCACACAGCTAGATTAACCAGAAAAGATCATGTAAACATTAAACACTCAATTAAGCTCGAACAACTTGTAAGTTGATTCACATGTATTCGAGCAATACTTCACCATTGTTTTCTCTTAAATACTAAATTCATATGAATAATAATTCTCGATCAAATTCGGTTCAAATACTTAGAGGCAGAATAAAGTGGAGGCTACGGCTTTACGTGATGCTATGAAATGGGTCTGGGTGTGAGGTTTTCGATCTGTGATATTTGAGATAGATGGTCTCTTTGTTGATGTTGTCTAAGCTGGTTAAGAGGATGATAGTGAATTTGACCTCTTTGTTGGAAATGTCTTGTTTTTGTCTTCATATTTTAGTCGTGTTTAATTTAAATATGTTAAGAGGTTTGCGAACGGAGTGGTTCATACTTTTGCAAGATTCTCCAATTTTGTGCCAAACTTACTGTATTCGGATGAAAATGCCTATGCAATGAACGTTGATGATCCAATATCAATATTATTTTCAAAAAATAAAAAATAATTTTTATAGTATTATTTTTAAATGCATATGGTGGTTGACAGGTTGTGTACTCGTGTGAGATCTAGATGGTGATTAAAATATTTAAAAATAAGAAGGAGACAGGTGAAGAGTAATGGAAATTAACTTGACCTCTTGGTGGTGGGAGAGAAAAGAAATGATGGGTTGAAGTTGAAATACTTGAATTTCATGGCAAGTCATATGCATGAATGTATGTATAGTATTTTTCCCAACCACCCACAACCTAATATTTGGTGATGAAATTGAAATGAGACTTCCTCTCACATGTGCCATGAATCATTTCAAGATGTTAGATTAGAAACCCACCAAGAAAAATGGATGTTTTGTGGCAAAATTTTGGAAAGTAAATGTGATGGACATGGACTGTACCTTGCACTGGTCAAGAGACTCAAGACTATGAAAGCTAGATAGTACTGGTCAGTCTAATAAGAGCCAAGTCTTTTTAATGTTAGCTACTATGTTCTTGCCTGTAATTGTGGTAGTTGGGTTAGGGTTGTCTTCATCTGCTTGATCAAATGTAACATAATCTGAATATCTAACATAATTGTCTTGAAAGAGAGCAAGAACTAGAAGATATGATCCATTAAAAATACCCAACATGATCCGGAAAACTCATGCACATTATCCACCGGATGCAACAACGATCTTAGCTCAACAGGACATTCCGATAAAAACCATTGAGACTTCATTCGTTTCATAGAGTTCACTAACTTCTACACATACAGCTGATAAATACAGAACCCGTGATAGCATTAAGAGTGACTTGCACCCCTCAGAGGTAATGATGATTGCAAGTGTATAGACACAAACGCCTCAGCGATGTACATTCTTTTCAAGACATGTGTACTTGAACACTTGCAGTCTTCATTACCTGGCATACGGGGCAAACATCGATAAACCCTTCACAATCCTTGCACAGACACAAGTGTCTACATGGCAATAACAGCACCGCGACTTCCTTTACCTTACAAGCTCTGCAATTTATCTGCTTCGTGGAGTTTGAGCTTCCAGATCCGTCTGTCATGCCGAGATGGTTATGGTTAGTGCACGAGGCTGCATCATCTAATTCGCTGTCTCCACATCCTTCTTTTCCATGCATAGCACATTGTGCCATGACCTGCTGTAAGTTGCTCTTCAAGGCATTCACTACAGACTCGTTGTACTTTGCTCTGTAGTGCCAGGAGTGCACCTCCATTGTAACCTGCTTTATTCTCTCCACCAGCTCCTTGTTCTTGCAATTCATACTCTCAATTTCGTGCTCTTTTTCGCGTAATCTTCGGCCGACTCCTTTCTCAATAGTGCTTAGAAATAAAGCCGTGTGTCTTTGCTTCAGGTCCCTTACACCTTTAATGATGTTTTCTTCCTGGTTCAAACAACAATATGTAATTTTAATATTATAAATCCAAAAGAAGCAAACACATAACATCTGGCTACAGCATAAATGCAGAGGGCCTGAAATCCAATTCCAACCATTGAGAAACCCATTCAATACATCAGAACATTTTTATCTGCTATATAGGGAAGAAAAAAAAACAACATTCCTTAGTGGGTCAGGACAATGGAAATGACACGGGGATCTATTTTGGCAAAATGTTCAGCAATCAACATGCTACTCTGATATTAAATGAAAAAAGCTTTGGCATATTTTTTAGCCAATCCTTGTATACAGCATCTAAACTATACAGAAAACATAACATGGCATTAGACACGAAGCTGCTTGCACAGAAATTGCAGATCCATAGCCTGTATTTCGTGTTGAGATAGTTGTCTTAAGTTCTTAGTTTGGATTTGCCATTATTTCAGAATTATCACCGCTGCGGCGCTGCCCAATAAAGAAATAAATTTGTTTCACTTCAACTACATTAAAGTCCTTACATTTCTTTATATTATTTATAAAAGCATGAATCAATTAAGGAATTATCTCAAAATTCACACATTAGTTTGATTTCAAAATTCAAAGTGCAAATCTACCTTGAAAGAAAGATTCCAACTCTGATGTCAAATCATGCAGGTAAGACATCAGAAGCCAAATGTGCAATATGAAATGAAATTATTACCTGAAGTCTGATATAGCGATCAAATTCTTCTTTCTGCCTATCAATCTCACCCTTGAGATTATCACCAAGAGACAAAATCACAGGAAGGGTGGCTGTCATGTTTTCACTAACAGAACTGATGGAGGAGTTGTGTTGATCTTCTTCATATGACAATCTCAAACCTGTAGACACAGGGTTTGGATTTAAAATACTTCCAGCTTGGCCAGGTTCATCTTGACAATACTTATTATTCAATGTCATTTGAAGCTTTTGCGCTCTGGAAACAGAATCAACCTCCCTGCCTCTTTTAGTTGGCCTATCCATATTAGTAGTCCGCTCGTTTCCCATGTAGTTCAAGGGACCACCACCACAACCAACTGGGACTGTTACTGAATACAACATTGACTCTAATATTAGACTAATGATAAAACACAAAACGAGTATAATCAATGAAAAAGGAGGGCAAGGAAGGGGGGGACTAAATGGCTATCAAGAGGAAGAAAAGTTAGCAGAAACAACGGAAAGGCTTGTGTGAATTATGCACAAAGGATCAATAAATTGGCAATATTACCTTAATGCAACATTAAGTTCCTATTCTTAGTAATGTTACATGCAATTATTGACAAATGAAACGTAAGAATCACATGGTATCCCGCTGACAAGGAATAACCATAACATGAATGTCAAAATCATATGCTTGTACTTCATACAAACTTTTAACCATCAATTACATTTTCCCTTAATTTCCAGATTTCCACACAAAGAAATGTACCTCTCTCCATATGAAAGGATAGCCAAAGAAACTGAAGAAAAGATTATAACTTTCTATCTCTGCCTCGCGCTGCTTCCTCTGCCATATCTACATCTCCTCTGCTCCGGTCTTTTGCTCCGCCGGATTTGAAACGCTGCTCTGCTCCGGTTCCTTCACCACCGGTCATCCTCGCCTCTAGTCACCGGTCATTTTGTTCGGCTCCCGTGTACCATGGCTCGCTCCAGTTCTCTCGGAACCTCCGGTCAACACAGATCCGCAACAATCGCAGATTCGACACCAACCCAGTCGTCGCAGCCGGCAAGGTCTGCCGGAGCGACTCTCTATGTCCGTAACCTGCCCCCCAATATCAACTCTGGCTGGTTACGGGCAATTTTCAGCCGGCACACAGACGTGTTATCCTGTTTTGTCCCTCCGAATGCCAATGCTAAGGGGCCGAGGTTCGGTTTCGTTGCTTTCTCGGACCGTAAAGAGGCGGAGAGGGTCAAGGACATCCTCAATGGAACCTCTCTGCTCCGGTGGAGATTCTTTATTGATTGGGCGAAGAAGTCTGTGATTCGCAATGCACTCAACCCGATCTCAGGTACATCTCGGAGCACTAAGGCTGCTGTGACTGGTGATCCTGTTGCATTTCATGATTGCCAGCTCACGGCTTCTAGGGCTCTTCTCGATAATCTTCGCTGGAGCATTCTCGCCGTCTCTAGATACTTGACGACTAGAGATATTTTGCGCGGGCAGTTATCGGATGAGGGGTTTGACTCAAATCGCCATCCGAAAATTAGGGCCAAGGATTTTTGTTTTATCCTTTGATGACAAGGAATCCATGCGCATTTTCAGAGATACAAATTAGACTTGGCTATCC
>JAYMTA010000475.1:0-28088 GCA_036897625.1 Pelargonium cotyledonis | reverse complement strand
GTCTCGATAAGCCAATTCGAATCGCTTATCCCTCAATTTTTTATCATCATAGCTTTGTCAATCTCATATTGGGTAAATTTAAGAGTTTTTGTCTTCAATCGAATCGCTTGAGCAAAAATGTTTCAGAAAATTCTCTTGACGACTTCTTTAAGAATTCCACTTCACTAAGACATGATTGAATTCAGAAATTATCTTGATCGATTTCTATGTGAATTCGGCTTTGGCAAAACTTAATTGAGTCCAGATATTCTCTTAAACAACTTTTATGAGGATTTGGCTTCAGTGATACGTGATTGTGTACGATTTCAATGAGAATTCGACTTTGACGATACATGATTGAGTGCAAAAGTTCTCTTGAATGATTTGTATGAGAAGTCGGCTTAGACCATACTTGATCGTATCCGACAATTTTCTTCCATGGCTCTTGAAATTTTCTGTACCATTGTTGCTTTCTCATTGTCAAATGAGTTTTAGCGGCATTGTTTGGTTGCTAAAAGAGAGAATGGTATATTTTTAACTCATTGCCACATCATATGCCACATGTATATTATTTAAATTATAAAATAAGAAAATAAATCCACATCACATAGTTTAAACGGAGCAGTTAGTAATTTGGATGACAAGGATCGTTTGAGATCAATTTGTCTACTTTTAGGACTAAATTGGATAAATTAAAAGTATAAGGACTAATTTGGACTGAAATTGATAGTACAGGACCAATTTGGATGACACTCCTAAAAAAATCTATATAATGCCAGACATCGTTCATCGTCTAGGCAAAAGCAAAACCACATTCTAAGTTCACACATTTTCAGTTTCAGTTCGAGACCTTTCGAAGAAACATCCCAACAAGGCAACAAAATGGAGCATTTCAAAGGCCAATCTCGCCTCCCCAAATTCGCCGTCCCAAAACGATACGAATTGAGGCTCAAACCAGACCTCACCGCCTGCAAATTCGCCGGTTCCGTCGCTATTGACCTCGACATCGTGTCCGATACTCGCTTCATCGTCCTCAATGCCGCCGAGCTCTCCATCACGTCTCACTCCGTTTCCTTCACCAACCGCAGCTCTTCTAAGGTGTCGCCGATCGTCTCCTTCTTTTGATTTTATTTTATGCTTCTGTCGTTTTCCTTCCTTGATCTGACTGATCAAATGCAATGAAATTGAACTTTTGCTCCGCGGTTTATTGACTTTCCTCGCCAGATTTGTTCCTTAAGCCTAGGATTGACTTTTCGCTACTGTGGAATTATGAGTTTTAGATCAATGCTGCGTTTGGATGATGAGTACGTTTGTAAGAAAATGAAAGAATAGATAACTTGGAATATTGCATTTGGCACCAGCTGTCTCAGTTTTTTTTCTTTTCCTGATAGATCAAGTTTCGAGCTTCAGTGTTTGATTGATTAATCATGTTAATGCCTCATTCTAAAGGTCATTAGCGAAAGATGCTCCATTAGGTTGCTGTCTTGCTGATAATAACATGGGCAATTGCAATTTTGAATACCAATCTATTTTGATATGTGATTTCTCAATAGCTGAATGGTTGTAACTGTTAGTAATTGTTTTGAATCTTTTTAGCATAGTGATTGGTAGGTTTGATGTGAAATTGTGAAAAAGTGAGGCTAACTTGAACTGTTGTAAGACTCTGTGCTGTGTGCTTAATAAATTGTTTTGTTGGGCAGGCATTCAAGCCCTCCAAAATTGATTTGGCTGAAGAAGATGAGATTCTAATTTTGGAGTTTGCTGAAACACTGCCGATTGGCATGGGAGTTTTGGCTATTGAGTTTGAAGGAACTTTGAATGACAAAATGAAGGGATTTTATCGAAGGTAATCTATATTGCTATTTGACCTTTTATATAATTATTGTTTAATATTTGGTATGAACCATCTGGTGTAATCTGGAATCCGCATTCGGTCCGGGACTCTGGGTAGGAACACAAGAGTGGCATAGCTCTCTTGCTCTCGAATGCAAGACATTAAGTTAAGTCCCTGCCAATTCATCCACACGCTTGGCTGTTGACCTTTTCTTTTGTTGCTGTGGAAATTCAGATTGTAAAACTTTGTGATGGCATTATTTGCCGAGTGCACCTGTTATTTTGTTTTCAGTTGTTTACTCAAAACAGATGTGGATGGATATTTTTATCGTTTCAATTTTATTTTGATGTACAGTTCTTATGAGCATAATGGTGAGAAGAAGAACATGGCAGTCACACAGTTTGAACCAGCTGATGCCAGGCGATGCTTTCCATGTTGGGATGAGCCTGCTTGCAAGGTCTCTCTAAGATATTTGTTTTACCTTAACTTGAAGTGTTTTACCTTAACTCCAAGTTTTTCCTGAAATCATATTGATTTGGACGAGCTTCAAATTTCATGAGAAAGTCCAGAGTTAATGTCTTATTTGTTGATGAATATAATTTTGGTTGTTAAATGCAAACGTAATACTATTAATATTTGAGCTTGTTAGAATTCATACTTATTCTGGTTTAACTGGTTGCAATTGCAAATGAAGCTAAAATTTAAACTCTTTTGTTTCACTGACCTCTGAGGTAACAGGCGACATTCAAAATCACATTGGATGTACCTTCTGAACTAGTTGCTCTTTCCAACATGCCAATTACTGATGAAAAAGTGAATGGGAATCTCAAGACAGTGTCTTATCAAGAATCACCGATCATGTCTACATATTTAGTGGCTGTTGTTGTTGGTCTGTTTGATTATGTGGAAGATCATACATCCGATGGTAAGACCTCAGTCAATTTACATTGCTGTTCTGTTGTACAACAAATCCTTATTCTTAGTAGCTTAATGTTGTATATATACATAGGTGTGAAAGTTCGAGTCTATTGTCAAGTTGGCAAGGCAAATCAAGGAAAATTCGCGCTGAATGTTGCCGTCAAGACTCTTGTATTGTACAAAGAGTATGTTTGACTGTCAATCATCAAAATCCCACTAACATTAAATAAACATTGTCTACAAAACTTATTAGTTATGCGAATCTTTTCCATGTAGTAATTATACTTCAGCAGCTGCAAAAATAATTGCTTATAAGTTTTACAGATACTTTGCTGAGCCATACTCCCTGCCCAAATTGGATATGGTTGCAATCCCTGATTTTGCTGCAGGCGCCATGGAGAATTATGGTTTGGTAACATACCGTGAAACCGCTTTGTTATATGATGATCAGCATTCTGCGGCTGCTAACAAGCAGAGGGTAATGTTAATATTAGTTTCTGAACATTCTCTTGCTGTCAGATAGTTTGGCTAATATAGAAAAGTTTCTTCCCACAAACTGCTTAATAATTTTTTTTCTTGTTTGACTTGCTGTTATTAAGGTTGCTACTGTTGTAGCTCATGAACTAGCACATCAGTGGTTTGGCAATCTTGTAACGATGGAATGGTGGACTCATTTATGGTTGAATGAAGGATTCGCAACCTGGGTACTTTACTTGGTGCATAGGTCTTTTTCTTATATTACATACTAGAAAATTTATGCAAATGATGCTAATTGGTTTCAGGTAAGCTACTTGGCAGCTGATAGCTTGTTTCCGGAATGGAAAATATGGACTCAATTTCTTGATGAATCTACTGAGGGTCTTAGGCTAGATGGGCTTGCCGAATCCCATCCCATTGAGGTAAATCATTATGCACTAAGCTCTTGTTGGATCTATTTTGTCTACCTAGGGGATTAATTGCTACCTTTTAGCTAGTACATTGATATGCAAGGCATATTGTTTTTCAGGTGGAAATTAATCACGCTGGTGAGATAGATGAAATATTTGATGCGATAAGTTACAGAAAAGGTGCTTCTGTTATTCGAATGCTACAAAGCTATCTTGGTGCCGATAGCTTTCAGGTCAGTTATTTTATTTGTTAAATGTAGTGGTCTAGTTGTAAACACTAGTCAACATCTTAATTCTTATCGTTATCGAACCAAATTAGTATATCAGTTACAAATCAAAACTAAGATTAGCTAAGGCTTCCTAGGATCCCTGCATTTAAGAATAACCAATCGGATAATGTAATGCAGGTCTCTTGATTGTAAGCTGTTGAGGTCTCTGTGCTTTATTGAATTCCATTTTGTTGCTTTCTCTCTGATAACTGGGGTGGTTCATGATTTTTATGTATATGATGGTAGATAGAATATGATGGTAAATAGATTATGATAAACTTGTTTAGAAGGGTTGTAAGGTCATATATACCAGTATCGTTTGAAATTTTTGTTATATTATACAGGGTGGTCTCTGGTGAAAGTAGAGCTCCTTGGTTCTTTTTGTAATATTGTTAATTTTTTGATCCAGTGGCTTAGTGAGAGTGTTGACATGAAAATGATATTATGGAAATTTGATAGAGAACTATTAAGTAATTTCACATAAATTGAGTGCTCATTAGATTGTAGATTCTGATGTTGTTGTCTTTATACCTTTCTAATTCTCACAGCTGTTAACTTCGAAATCCATTTTTTAAATTTTTTATTTTTGCTCAGAGTTACGTTTACTCATGATACTTTCATGTATGCAGAGATCACTTGCTTCATATATAAAAAAATATGCCTGTTCAAATGCAAAGACAGAAGACTTGTGGGCTTCCCTTGAGGAGGGTTCTGGGGAACCAGTGAACAAGCTGATGAACTCTTGGACAAAGCAACAAGGATACCCAGTTGTCTCTGCGAAAGTGAAAGATCAGAAACTGGAGTTTGAGCAGGTTTACTTTATTCCTCCCATTATGCTATGTTGATAAATCAGTTAATTGTTGAAATCATATTTCTTAATAGACATGCAGATTTGCATATTTGAGACTTGCAGAGCTCTAAAAACTAATGTTATAAATGACAGTCTCGATTTTTATCAAGTGGGGCCCAAGGGGAGGGGCAGTGGATTGTTCCAATAACATTGTGCTGTGGCTCATATGATCAACGTAAAAGTTTCTTATTGGAAACGAAGTCTGAGGCCCGTGATATGAAAGATTTCCTGGGTAGCTCAATTTCCAAAGACGGCCTCATGGAGACTAAAAGTGGATCTAAAAGCAGTTGTGATTGGATAAAACTTAATGTGGATCAGAGTGGTTTTTATAGGGTGAAATATGATGAAGAGCTTTCAGCCAAACTTAGATATGCTATAGAGAATAAATACTTATCTGCAACAGACAGATTTGGTAATGTGGAATCTTTTTTACTCTGACTAGTTTATCTCTTTGACAGTGAACACTAAACAGAATTTCTAATGTCAGCTTATTCATTTTTAACAGGGATTTTAGATGATTCATTTGCACTCTGTATGGCTCGCCAACAGTCTTTGACCTCTTTGCTTACCTTAATGAGTGCTTACAGGGCAGAAGATGATTATACCGTGCTGTCTAACTTGATCAGTGTAATGATCACCACTATTCTTGTTTACTCTTACTTCCCTCATGCCACTCAACCTGATTCTGGTTCCCTTTCTTCACAGATATGCTATAAAATTGCAAGAATTGCAGCTGATGCAGTTCCCGACTTAGTGGCCCTCATTAAACAGTTTTTCATTAATCTCTTACAGAATTCTGCAGAGTAAGTTATTTGAACTGGTGGTAAAGCAATCTTTCATATTTTTACTGTTTTGGTAAAGAAAGAAATTATATTTTAACTAATATTATTATTTTGTTCCCTGTGGAAAAAGGGTTGCTGATAGGGAACATAGTTATATGAGACTTGTAACAAAAGTAGTCCATATTGACAAAACATTGCTGGTTTTAATGCTACTTTTATATGAAAATAAAAACAAATTGCTTTAACCCTAGTTGGTTGGATTGATCCCCCTACCCCACCCCCAAAAAAAAAATTGCATAAAGAGATATAGACCTAGTTAAGTTGTGGAAAACTGTTTTCATATTCTAGTTTTCGTTCCATCTCTAATTTTCTGCTTTCCATGGATAAATGAAAAACCTTGCTTCACTTATTCTTTTGTTTTCTGTTAACTCTAGTTGGTTTGATTGACT
Organism: Pelargonium cotyledonis; assembly: GCA_036897625.1. NCBI lineage: Eukaryota > Viridiplantae > Streptophyta > Magnoliopsida > Geraniales > Geraniaceae > Pelargonium > Pelargonium cotyledonis. Next base: position 22,120 of record JAYMTA010000475.1, on the reverse strand, counting down.
CCTCCACCGCCACCCGAAATATATGCATAAAGAGATTTAGGCCTTGTTTGGTTATGGAAAACTGTTTTCATTTTCTAGTTTTTGTTCCTTCTCTTAATTTCTGCTTTCCATGGATAAATACAAATACTTGCTTAACTTGTTCATTTGTTTCCTGTTAAGAAAATTGCACAAGTGAACACAGTTGACAGTTTTCCATTATTTTAGAAAACTTTCTTGAAAACATAATTTTTTCTCAGAAGTTAAACTGCTTCTTTTAGGGGATTCTCTATTTTTATTATAAGCAATGGGTACTTTCATTAAAATTCTCAAGAAAGTTATAAAAGTGCGAACACCAAGAGGAGATACAAACAATAAGAGCAGAAGCTTTTGAATTGAAACATGATGAAAACGCAAATAGAAGCCTAGTAATAGTATATCTCTTATTAAGATGTCCTTAAAGCCAGATAGCTTCTTTCAGTTTCATGCTTATTTATTGTATGCTATTTTAATTCCTTCATAGGAAGCTTGGCTGGGAACCAAAAGCAGGAGAGAGCCATCTTGATGCTATGTTGAGAGGAGAAATTTTGGCTGCCCTCGCTATGTTTGGACATGAAATGACCCTAAATGAAGCAAGTAGGCGTTTCCACGCGTTCTTAGATGACAGAAATACCCCACTCCTTTGTCCAGATATAAGAAAGGTAATTGAGTTACGAATGCAAACTGTTGAAGTGGGTGTTGTCCCACATTGAAAAATTACAAAGTAAAGTAGCTAAATATAATGGTGCAGGTGAAACCCTTCTAACAAGGTTGACCTTTTTGTAGTGGAAGCCCAAACCATTGTATTTAACCCTTCACCTTTCTAACAAGGTTCACCTTTTAGTAGTGGAAGCCCAAACCATTGTATTTAGCTTGTTATCGAAATTTAACACAAACCATATTTCTTATTGCAATCCCTTGATGTTTCTAATGGAATATGTCTGCAGGGAGCATATGTGGCTGTGATGCGAAGTGTTAGCACAACAAACAGATCGGGTTATGATTCACTCTTGAGAGTTTATAGAGAATCAGATCTAAGCCAGGAGAAAACACGCATTCTAAGTAATGATTACATATTTTTTAATAGTGTTGCAGCAAACAAATCCATCGATTTCATGGTAGCTCTAATTTTTTTTTGTGCTTTGCAGGTTCAATAGCATCCTGCCCAGATCCCAAAATAACTCTTGAAGTTCTCAACTTTTTGTTGACTTCTGAGGTCTCTCTCTCTCTCTCTCTCTCTCTCGCTCTCTCTCTCTCTCTCCATACACATGCACACACACCCAAGCTCACTTGTACTAATTTCATTTCTTATTTCTGTTTAGGTTCGAAGTCAAGATGTTGTTTTTGGACTCGCTGTTAGTAAGGAAGGACGTGAAACAGCCTGGGCATGGCTGAAGGTTAGTTCTTACTGTCATTTTAAATCGTATGAATCCATACATGTTTAGATATTTTATTCAGTCAATGATGAAAATTGAAAGTTGATTGTATATTATTCTGTTGACTTGTGAACACTGAACTTGTACCTTTTCTGCTCATATGTAACTTAAAGAGAGAATTGGAAGTGGTTAGCCAGGCACACAGGAGAGAAGATCTAAATCAGGATCGATAAAATATTCTCATTAGATAATAGAAAAATCAACTATTGGCATATTCAACCAATCCTAACCTTGTAAACCAAACTCCAAAACTACCTCACTTCTTTGCTCCATGGCGTCATTCTCTATGGTACGAAGTCCTGTCCAAACTCTTTGCTGTCTCATCACTTTACCATATCTGATTACCTTGCGAAACCCATTAGAAACCCACTTATTTTGTGAAATCTTATGCGACATCTTGCAGACATTTATAGAGTGAACTGGTCTGGGGATATTTATATTTGCAACTTTGCTTTTTTACTTTTGCAATGACATTGTTACCTGTGTAATATATAGATAATTATGTATGCAAAATTATATATAACCTTGAAAGTTTTATATTAATCACTTCAACTCTACTGATTAGTGAACAAAAATGGACACATGTGAAAAGAAGCATGAAATCCGAAGCTTTTACAAGGAATCTTTTTAAATTTCTTAAAGGAGAAATTGTTGATGACCCCTATTAACTATTCACTAAAAGCAGATGGGTTCTTATAATTTTTTCAAATCAAATGACCATTTGATAGAAATAACTGACATAATGAGTTTGGACGAGTTTAAGTGTTCATTTGATTTGTTTTTTATTTTTTTATTTTTTTTATAGGGACTCATATGCTTTTAATGAATAGTTAATAGGGACCATCTAAAATTGACCTTTTCTTAAATGAGAAGGTTGATTTCCCCTTGCATATGGAGTAATGATTAATGACCCTTGGGGGTCCATTTTTCCGTCCCATAAAAACATAAAGCACCTATGTTCTAAAATGTTTTATTAGGGATACTTAAATTTTCTTTTATCTCCATTTGTAAATCTCTATCAGAGTTAACATTTGTGTGAAAATGACCGTTTTACCCTCTTTCTCCATCCACCATGTTGTTCTTATGAGAATAATTAATTAAATGATTAACAGAGACTACAGAGTTTATGAAATTAAAAAATTCTGGAAAAACTTCAAGCCCCAGATCGGAAATTATGTTGTTTGAACTTTGAATATTCCTGCCAATGAGTGAATTTTTATAAGGAAAAAATCAAATTAAACTCTGAAATTGAAAGTTAATAGCTGGAAGTGAGTGGAAAAAATAATACTTTAGTTCATTAACATTGAGGTGAGCTCTTCAAAAAAATAAAATATATAAAAATGTTTTCTTGATAAATCCAGTTTCTGGCCGCCGGAAACTGGATTTTCCAGCAAACATTAAAAAAAAAAAGCCTGTTCCCTTCCTTGTAGGCTCCAAGTCTCCAATGACAATGGAGGTATGAAAATAAAATTTCAGAACTGGCCAACTAATATTTTGGGGCTATATCTCAAGCAAACAATCCATAGGTTGCTCCCTTTCTTGGCAAAGAGCTTCTCGGCCTTGACGATGATGGTGATGCACTGCCAGTACTCTTGGAGGGCATCTCCCTTCTAGGTGAAGACTACAATGTCACGAGTGATAACGGTGGCGGCGCGGTCCTCGTCGCAGGAGCACCAATGAGCTCCCTTGATGAGGATGGCGGTTTGGATGGTCACATGGAGGGGCCGAACTCGGTGAGCTCCATCTCGAGATGATGGTTTTGACGAGGAGGCTCAGGTTGGGAAGAGAGTTGTTGGTTTGAGAACCCTAAAAGTCCATGGGTATCTCAATCAAACAGTTTAGAGGTATTTAGGGCTTATTGAAAAAATCAGTTCATGTGACCTGCACATGCGCTTAGAATTGAAAATTTTCTGTTACAATTGACGGATTGCAAATTGAATGAAAACTAAGGTACCTCCACATGTTATGTTATGTAGCCATGGGTGTTTTATGTTTTCGGACGAGAGATGGGCCTCCAAGTGTCATTACCCCTATTCACTACCTTCCATTTCACCCAAGCCAATGTCAAGACTTCAAATTTGAGAGTTTAATTGACACATGTTTTGCTGTCCTAATTACTTAATTTCTGTAAGTTTCTGTGAACTGCTGGACAAATGGTATTGGAACAAAGATTGGACATTTTTATCACTTATCTGGCCAAAGTAATTTTGGATCAACTTTATGCTTGTTTACCAAGAAGTCTTACTGAGATTGTTTAGTGTGAGAAAACTACAATTAACGAGTTCTTTGTGTTCATTTTTTTTCCTGGTATATTTTTTTAAATGACACCATGAAACTCTTGGTGAGGAATGCCCTGTCCATCTCTTCTGTCTGATGTTTGCTCTATTTCTTTCATTTGATGAATACAGGATAACTGGGAGCACGTCTCAAAGACCTGGGGATCTGGATTTCTTATAACTCGATTTGTTGGTGCAATTGTTTCACCGGTTAGTCCTCTCTCTTACCCTCTGTTTGTTCATGTCTCAACTCTGTCCTTAGTTATCCTAATTTAATTCACATGGAAGGGGATCCATTTTCATGTTAGTTTTTTCTTCTGTGTTACTCTCCAGTTTGCATCACTTGAGATGGTCAAGGAAATAGAGGAGTTCTTCGCAACCCGTTCCAAGCCTGCAATCGCCAGAACCTTGAAGCAAAGCATAGAACGTGTTCAAATCAATGCTAAGTGGGTTGATACCATTAAGAATGAGAAGCATCTTGCAGAGACCGTGCAGGAGTTGGCATACAGGAAATACTAGGTTCCAATTTCAACTGTTATTGCTGAGTCTTAAAATTCGGAACAATCTCAGAATTCTTGTTACACTTGTATGGGACCATGAGACCCTTTGAATTTATTTAAAGAGAACTAGTTCAAATAATAATAAAAAAAACAAGAAGACTCCATCAAGTATTGAGAGAATATTTTCAGAACTTTCTCTATATTTTCCTGGTTTCTTTGCATGTTGAAAAGCTTTACTTTGTTGTCTATTTTATATGTAGATAGAGATTTTGCATCTTTGAGCCTTATTTGCATCAAAAACAGCTTATACAAAAATGAAGAAAAACATTTAGATAGAGATTTTGCCATTCTCGCTCGATCGCAATACCAGATAGTTTACACAAAACAAAAGAATAACAAGGAACCATGAGTTACTTTCCAAATGTTAGTTGTTTTATAAGCACCATGCATGCGGCTGAAATAATAATGCCAAGTACGCGAACCTCACAGAGCTTTTCCAGCTCGGAGGCATAATGAATACAATTGCCAAACAATGTCAAAAGCATGGAACTGTCATGGTCTCCAATCCCTACTACGACAAGGAGCTAAGATTTACATCCGCCATTACTCGGCACCCTGTATAAAAAAAAGTCTTGAATTAACGAAGAGTTCTATAATGGGTGTGCGCAGAAGTGGGAAATGACGTGATCCAGAGGCGAGCGAGGCTTTCATGTTTTGTTCTTAAACTTCCTCTGAGCTTTCAAATCTACCACCACTACAGAGATGTTGTCCTTGCTTCCTTTCTGAAGAGCACGGTTTGAGAGGAGTTCTGCTGCTGCTTGAGCTGCCGGATCAATTCCATCGGCTCTTTCCAAGGGAAGTGACGTGCCATTCTTTTTGTGCCAGAGTAGTATCCGTTTTCGAGCCAAATCGCATGCCTCCTCATTTGTCATCACATCCCACAGACCATCACTGGCTAAGATGAGACACTGGTCTTCTTTTGCTCGAGGAATAAACGTCACTTCAGGTTCTGGAATAATCCATGGTTTCAAGTATCTATCACCTGCAACTCAGCAGCAGGATTTGCTTAAAATTTGAACTAAATGATTTATGATGATATTATTGAATTTCAGTAGTTTGACAATGATGCCTACAGTTAGTTCATTGTAATTAGAATAATACTAGTTAGCATTATAGGAAAGTATTAAAAATACCGAACAACATAAAATTACTTCTCAGAATTCTAGATAAGCTTCCTCAGAGCATGGCATGCGAATGAGTCCATCTACCACCAAAATAATAAAAATATGACAATTTCGTTGGTTCAGGCAGTTCTCAGAATAGCTTTTCACACAGCAAAATAAAGGAATCAATTTAGCAGATAAATATTATATGAACCCAGCTATAATATTCCAACCAGTCGGAGAGCTGAAAATTCCACCACTCGGCATAAAGGACAAACACACTTGAGAATTGACTTTATCTTCAAAGTAACAAGAATATTTAATCATTCGGTAATGTCAACAATGAAGAGTTAATGCAAAGAAAACAAAATAAAGCATCCCCTTGAATAACAATTCTCTTGCCATTTTAGCTTCAATGAAACAGAGGCAAATTATGCATAACCATGTTTGGAATTTCCAGAGCCCTGAACCCGACCAATGCATATGAAAACTCATTTTCTTTGAAAATTCCACACGCCTAAACTTTTCAACTACCCGAAAGATACTAGAACAAAAGCAAGTTCCAACTTATCAGGTAAATCTCCCTTTTGGGCTCTACATTTGTAAGTCCAACACAATTGGGAGTCTTATTATATTACCGCAAGTACCATGCAACTTTAGAGCTACTGACACGGTTATTGGACAGTATGCCTCCTTCCTCAAACTTAATGTAAATTTTAATTATTTCTAGGTTTCTAGCTCTGAAAATACATCATAAAAATATCCCTGATGCAGACCACCACACAAAAGGAGACTACGTTGACGGAAATCAAATCAGTACCACGTCAAAACAGGCAAATGGAAAGGTTAGGTCATGTTGAAGAAAAATATACCTATAGATCTTGACATTGCAAGAACTCCAAAAACACGATGTCCATTCCATTGTATGACCTTGCCTCCAGCTGCTTCTATCCTTGCGTATTCATCTTCTCGGTTAGGCTGGGATGCATAAACAACAAACAGAAATCAGTATTGATTTATAAGAAGATGCAAGACTACAACTGTATGGCTCATACTTTGTGATCCGCCGACAATGCCATAGGTTCCTTCCCACGATTTAGAACTGCCCTGGAATCCCCGCAGTTTGCCACAATAATGTGAGATGAAGAAATAACAGCAACAACAGCAGTGGAACCAACAGTCTCTGGAGCAACAGGTTCAAGACTAGGTTTTCCTCCAACCTCATCATCAACCTTAAGAAAACAACTTCTGAATATTTTTTTCCATTGCTCTTGGCAGCTGTCTGTAACACTCCCATCACTCAGGGTTTTCTTTGCAAGTTCTAACTCTTCAATCAAAGCTGCGTGCATACGTTCACGGCAATAGTTTGCGACCTAAACATGGAGTAAGCCCATCCAGAGTCAAAGCAAAAGTATTAACATACAGTAGAGTAGTACAAATTCATTAGAAAAAAGAAAGAAATTTTGCCATAAAGGGAAGAGGGTACGGGTGAAAAACATACTACCTGTGAGCCCCCATGGCCATCATAGACTCCAAGGAAATGAGCAGTCTGGGGAGGCAAACACTTGCTCAAGCCATCAAGTAGACGATCACCTACTAGCATTTGGATAGGAATTTGTAGAAGCCGAGGCACAGTTGCAACTGCATCTTCCATTTCTGGTCTCCTTCCACAAACAGATGTATATCCCCAGAGGGGCACATATTCCAGCTCGAAAACACTACGGACTGATCCACTTGTCCCTCTTTCCAGAGGCTTTTGAAGAACAGCTGCAGAAGGCTTGGGGCCAGACCCATCTTCCCCAAGGTTGGCTGCCACGGCAAGGGGATTGCCCACGATCTTCGTCTCTTTACTCGACTCAGCCAAATTAATAGCATTTGCAGTAACACTAATGCCATAACGGCTCTTATCATTATCTTCCAAGCCAGATGATCTAATCTGAGATGTAGACTCAAAACCTGAGAAATCATCTCCACATAAGCTACTATTCTCACTCACCAGAGAAAGAGAACAAGAACTATCAAGAATTTGATCACCCTCCAACGATAAGCAATCATCTTCCACACCTTCCAGCACTATTACATCATCACCGGCAACCCAATTGCTTTTATTTTCAGAAATCATATCCAACGAAGAAGCGCCGCTTCCCATCCTAACCTCTCCGGAAGCTGATGCCTCTAAACTACTACGAACTTCATTCTCCGAATCACCATGGTTACAATCCTCATCACCCTTCCCAGCCGAGACCTTATCTGCTACAGATCCAGGTAACAACTCCGATGTGTTCATCATCAATTTTAGTCTTTTGATATCCCTATGGGTAGCTAGAGTAGGGTTATCACATTCACAGACTGAATTACCTAGTCCAAATGGCACAGCAACCGCCGGAGACATCTCCTCCATCAAAATCTCTATCTAAGCGGCACAAAAAGTTAATCTCAAATCCTTTAACCATAACACAACCTGTCATTTTTCAACTAATCCATAACCTTCTTCCACTCTCATTAAGAACGATCTTGGAACGTGAATGGTGGGTCTTAAGAGACCATTTTCCATGCCTAATAAAGTCAAAACCACATAAAAGAGCAACCAAATTCAGGCGATGCCACAGTATTTATGAGCTGAAAGGTAGTGAAATGGAAATGGGTAGTCAGATCTGGTGAACCACAGATCTAAACACCCATTTATGGCAAAAAAAATAAAATAAAAATTGGAACTTTAAAATAAATTGTTAGACCTTCTAGGCAACCCCCATCTGGACTCTTCTCTATCTACCTCCATCAACAACAGTGAGAGAGAGAGAGAGAGAGGAGCAACCAGAAAAGAAAGGGCGAAATAAAAAGAACTTTACATATAAATCCAACAAAAACAAACAAATTGAAAACCAAACCTACCTCCTATCTTGTGTCAAAGAAAAGGGGGGTCATGAGAAAGAACCCAAGAAAAGCAAAGTCCCAAGAATCACAGGGAAAACCCAAAAGAAGATGATACTCCTTTTCCTTTTCATTTCACTCCTCATACTTCCCTGGATCTGAGGTAACCCATATCAGCCTCTTATCTTTGTCTCTGCTTCCTCTCTTTTTCTCAAATAATTGTCACAGTTAATTAAACAAGAAAGAGAAAGAAAAGGAACTTGAAACAATAAAGAAAAGAAAAAACAGTGACCACCTAATTTGTCAAACCCTCTCTCTCTCTCTCTAGATTATAGAAGGAGAGACTTTAAGTCTGGAAACCATTAGAAGGGATAGAGGAATCAAGAAAAGAGAACAAGATGGTATATGGGTTGCTTACCACTTAAAAAATATCAGCTAAAAATGTGACACTTATTGGTTGCTTTCTATTTTCTTTCTTGATTCTTGTTTTTGTAAGAGTAGATATGAAATATGATGGAGGGTATTGTTATAGAAACTTGGAGGAGAGCAAGAGGAACATGAGAGGTCAGAGGAGGGAGTGTAGAAGAATGAGAGAATGAAATTAGTAAAAGTGAGAAACTGGATTGGAGAGAGAGAGAGAGAGGAGAGAGAGAGATGGACAGATGTCAAATCTTGAAGAGCATAAAAGCATCTCCACCCATCTCATCACTCATCAATTCATCATCATCAACACCAACAACAACGACAACATCCTTCTTTCACTCTTGAATACAAAATCCATGTGTACTCCATCAATTCTAATGCTTAAAAGTAACCTTTTATTACAGCTGCACCTACACCATACGATATGGTTTGCTGCTTTCCTGTCCAACTATTATTTATTTTATTTTTTGGACATTCTTTATCTTGTTTGTTTTAATTTGTAAAGCTGTATTTCCTTAGAATATCAGTTTAGTAAAGTCAGATGGTTATTACTTATTTGTGCTTGATAGTTTTAATTTTAATAAGAAAATAGAGAAGCAATTTCTGTTATGAATATCTGATTTGTGAAGTAGTTATGTAAATAGGCAATGTTTAACATAACAAAATGACATCTATGTCAATGCTAATAACATTTTTTTACTTAGTTGAATAAATTTAAAATTAAATTGTTTGAGCCAAAGTCATTCCTATAATTCATGACTACAAATTCTTTTAATCAAGCCAATTATAATTCTCTTCCTCACTAACATTTATAAGTTGACTTAAAATAAATATTATAACTATCAAACAAGTTTGTGCAAGAAATAAGATAGTGTTTGAACTAAAGTTTTAAGTTTGGGAATGAAAATAAATAAGAATGAGATTTTTATTGATTTTATTTAGAATTGTCTTATTTTATTATCTTGTTCATAAAGAATTTGATTTTCACGTAAAAGACATGAAATGTTACTCCCGTTTAATTAACATTTAAAAAATGCAGCTTTTTGCTTCAATGTACTATTGACATTTTTAAAAATATATATATATTCATATGATTTGTTGGGAGGAAAATTATGAGATTTTTTTTTTCAAATAATGCATACTTCATTAGAAAAAAATCTTGAAAATCAGGAAAAACAATGTTAAAAAGTTCACAAAAAATTGTTCAAATGTCCAATAGGAAGTCAAGATGATTACAAATTTTTCATCATAGATATCAATTATATGTATATAAAGAGAGCAAATACCGTAAATTAAAAATTATTTAGCTTAGATTCATTTACCAATAAAGTTATCAGATCTCATATAAATATTTAGATCCAACAGATCATTACATTTTCACAAATTCATTTGAGTGGTATAAATAAATTGTAATATAGTGACAAGTTATTATTGTCGTGATTTATTAAATGACAAATAATTTTACTTTTTAGGAAAAATGATATACATTCAACAAACTATAGCAAAGAAAATGGGAATGATTCTGATGACAATTTCAATCTAGCATAAGTAACATATTTTTTATTTTTTATAAACAACGTGACAACGTGTTTGTAAGAAACTGTGTTTCTTATTCCTAGTGGAGAGCGTAACCCTCTCTTCTTAAACCCATAAATTTTATTCCATTTCATCGGTAAAAATGCTCAAACATGACCCTTTAAAATAAATCCAAAGCGCATTTAGGCTTAACGTAGACAAAAAAAAAAAAGAGACAGTGGTGAGGCAGGAACTTCTAAGTTTTAACCAAACATTTTTGCTTTGTTTTGTATTGCATTTTCAGTGTAACAAGTAAGCAAATTTTGTGTTATCAGAAGCCAAACATGAGCATTGAGCCACATAACGAAGAGAAATGCACGGCCACACAGTCAGAGACCGTGAAGCCGCTTCATCAAGTTGCCGTCACCGCCGGCGAAGAACAAGAGCACCTCCTTCTTCTTCTGTCAGTATATATTAATTCATGTTAATTTGCTTAATTTCCCTCAATAATATATACTAATTGTGTTCATCTTTGGGGTTTTGGTAATCATCTTATTCTCTGTGATTCTGTTAAGAGGAAACTTGAAAATGAATTGAGGTTGTGTGATTTCAAACTCTGGAAATGAGAAGGCTAGAGTAGGGTTGTGGAGTTAATGGTTTGAATTTCATGTGTATGAGCTCATTAGAAGACTCCGATTGTGCTGTTTTCATGGCGACCATACGTTTTTTTTTGTTTTTTTTTTGATAGCTTAAGAGCTTTTCAGAATCTAAATTATAGTTACCTGATCTAACTGTTTTGAAGAATACCAGGAACAAAAATGGAGGAATTTAGAATTAACAGTAGTAATATCTTTTGGGTTGTTGGGTTGCTGAGAAAATTGAAAGAATAAGACACAAATTAAAGCAGCAACTAAAGGGCTATTTTTCATTTCTTCTGACTTTCTTAAAAGTTTTGTGCAAACTAATATGTACATATTCTTAACAATCAAATTAGATTACACCACAATTCAATTATCCATCTAATGATAGATTGGTTCATGTATTCATTGTAGGAAAGCTAAGTTATACAGATTTGACAAGGAGGGGAATCAGTGGAAAGAGAGGGGTAATGGAACCGTGAAGCTTCTCAAACACGAGGATACCCAAAAGGTTAGGCTTGTGATGCGCCAATCGAAGACCCTTAAGATTTGTGCCAGCCATCTTGGTATGCCTATCTCTTTGTCTACTTGCATGTCTTCATTCATGGTCCGGAATGGATTTATGACTGTTAGTTTTACTTCGTGGCAGTGCTTCCTTCACTATCAGTGCAAGTGCATGCTGGGAATAGCAAGGCGTGTGTATGGCACGCCACTGATTTCTCTGACGGGAACTTGAAGGAAGAGTTGTTTTGCATTCGTTTTGGTTCTAGAGAGAGTGAGTGCTTATTATGCATATTACTAATAGCATAATTTTTCTAGCAGAAAATGTTTGATATTATTGGGCCACATTTGTTTCCCTCATTGTCTCATGGATATGTTCTGTCCAAGATTACTGTTAGTCACATTCTTGCATTTATTCTTCTTCTTAACATCTAGTTTACTAAGGTTATATTCCATGTATTTATGTGACATACTTTGGCCGGAGATTGATTGCTAGTCTCTAGACCATCTTTCCTAACCCGTCTCTCCATTTTGCTGTTAGGCCATGTTCACTCTGTCTCATCAATTATTATCTTACCTCAGCTTTAAATAGTTCTTATCTCAACATAATTCTATGCCTTACCGACAGGTTACATCTTACACTCGGCATCTTCTTACAATTTAGAAGCTGAGTTTATGATATATCCTGCACATGGTGCATGTTTGCATCTGAATCTTGACAACTGAGTGCAGAGTTTTGTAAGAACTGAAATCTTGAAATTCCTAAATGTTTGTTTTTCACTGTTAAAGCTAATTTGGAATTCACTTGGCTGAATGGAATCCATGAAGCTGCTGTTCTAGAGTTAAGTTTAGTAGTCCAGGTTTTACTGCTCTACACAATGCATTATGTAATATTTACCTTTCTAGTTACTTTTTTTTTTTTTTTGATAAGCGAGGGACAGCAGGCCCGCTTTGCACCCTCCGTGGGAGCCGTCGCCCTGGTAGTTGTTAGTTCCCTTAAACCCATAAATCCCTCCCCATACCGTCGGCAATGAGGCTCGAACCCGCTTGGCCCATCATGCCTTGGTACCTTTCTAGTTACTACCAGATGTTGCATGCTACATACCAAAGAAGACTGTAAATGGTATTGATTTCTGTTGTATAGTTATGAACAATGATGATCCATTTCTTCTTTCAGATTGCAAAGTTTTCAGGGAGATGATAGGAGTGGCTAAATCTCAACAGAAGATTATATCAACTGTTTCCGGTGAGGAAGCTACGTCAACTGTACTCAACGAGACGGTTGAAGAAGTGGCTAAATTTCGAGAAGTTGAAGAGAGTGAAGAGGCCCCGACAACTGGTAACCGGTTTGAGAGTGTTGAACAAAGCAACAATCAGGAAGAAGAAGAAGCAAGGCAGGAGGTATCATATCTTTATGATGATGAGGAATGGGTAATTGTTTGACTGGTTTCATGCTGAGGGATGATGATCCCAAGTATAAATGTTTTACAACATACTTTGAGTTGTTTTCTAACATACAGTGTATTTTGCTTGGAACATGTATTTTTCCTTGCAATCACAGGGTATATATATGCTTATATTCCCAACCCATTTGATCTCTATGGAATATAGAGCCAAATATTCCAGGCTACATGAAAACCAGTGATTTCTCTGCAAACAAGATTTATGTAGGTCTTACAAAAAAAAAAAAGATTTATGTAGTTAACACAAAAAAAGCACAAGTATAAAAATGGACCCCTTTCCCCACTCAACACACATCTGAAAAGAGGTATGAATTTTAACTCTGACTAACTCTCGAATTGAGATTAGTCTGAATATAGTAAAAGTGTAAAATAGTTTAAATGTGTCATCCGCAAATTTGTGAGCCCGCTCAAAAACCTCATGGTATAAACCCAAAAAAAAAAAGACCCCTTTAATGGATTTACAAGATACTAATCAATAATAAAAATAATAACAAAATTACTAGGAAGAGTCACTTAACCTTAACATAGATAATATAAACTTGCATCTCAGGTTGGCTATGTCTGACTTCAAGCTTTGAAAATGTATATACCATGTCATTGCAAAACTCTTCCAAAACATAATCCACTAATTTTAACCTCTCAAAAATGGTGAACCAGTATCTTTTGACAATTTTACTACATAAGCATAACATGCAATAACCGCAAATTGTTCTCGGAAACAGCTATAGTGCTTCTTGGTAGTTCGACGAAATCATTTAAAATTAGAACAGAGACTGCCACTAGAGAAGGCATGTTTACACTGCCAGCCTGGGCATAAGTTCCACAACACTCTGCTCTAAATTCTAATACACAGGTCCCAAGTTTTTCAACTAAGCGTTTCACTTGTCCTACCAGTTTAACCCAAGACCGGGTTTATATATGGTTTCTCAAATACTGCTGTACACTTAAAATAGTTGTTCCGCATAGGGAAGTAGCCAGCCAGTTCACCGGAAGTGCTGGTGCCTACTAAAAATAAGTAGGCATGCACAGATATCCTTGAGACGGCTTTGCTTTCTTCTTTCACTACATGTATTGTCCCGTTAAGGTATCATGGGATCACCTGATGATGCAAGCATCTGCTCATCTGTTTCCTCAGCTGTCGGATTAGCATATGCTTCACTCGAATTACCTGCAATAGATATAAATCTCACATTTCAATCGCACACATATATGAGAAACTTTGAAGTCATTAAGTAATCAACCACTTAGGTAACTCAAACCAGAGAGAGAAGAAAGATGAGAACCATTACTGAATATTGAATCAATGGTTGGCCTTCTTGGTGACATACTTCTTTTCATATCTGCAAGGGTTAAAGCATTAAATACGCCAATGAAAGAAGCATAAGCAAAAGAACTACCAGTTATACGCATTGAAAAACTACATTTAATTCGTAGGGAAATATTACAATGCCTTCCACATCATGATACATTGGCATTTTCCGAATTAGTTGTTTATATGCTAATTTTGTAATAAGAATGGTTTAGGATTTTAAAGACTGAACATAGATTTTTACACTGTTGAAAAATAACTACTCAAGCTCCCGAAACATCGCATAGGGCACTTTTTGTTTATTTTGGCATATCTTCGCCCATCCCATTTCTCCTGAAGTTTGACTATAAATTGCTTACCCGGTTCTGTTTCCAAAAAGTATAAACACAAATAAACAAACCCTTTGTCAAAGCAATGCTCCAAAGGAAATATCTTTCTCCCTTGAACAGGCTTCTGCCAAAGCGACACAACCAACCCCCAGTAAGGGCTTCTGTTCAAACCATGGTTTTTGCACAACTTCTGTAGAATAAGCCTACATCCTATTTCCGCACTCAGGAATTAGGCCATGATGATTCTACTAATATTCTTAAAAGCTTGTAGAATGGTTCTCAGTTTCAACACTTGCACATAGATAATCTCTTATCCGTCAATAAGATAATAAGCACAAGCTTGCAGCCAATTATTTAAACAATGGATTGCCTGAACTTAGATCAGTTTTGCTTCCATGCTTACAGAGTTACAGGTATCTCAGAAGAATAGTATCTGCAATTAATCGTTGCTTATTCCAGTAGAAAGCACATACAAGTTATGATCAATAGTATGGAGATAAAAATTCAGAACATTGTGCTTTAATAATCCAAACTGTAAGACATTTTTAGTCATTCCAGCATAATCAGATTTTCTTTATGACCATCATGCATACACACGATAAACTAATAAATGACAAGAAAAACTTGTGGCATGCAACTGAAAATATCCACCTAGAAGGCTAGAAAATATTTGCATGATGCTTAGTATAAGTCTATAATTACATTTTTTTATTACAAGATGATGCAAATCATGCAATGCAAAGGATTAAGTAACAGAGAGCCTCAAATACTCAAGTAATAACAACATACCAAAAGTACGATTCAGTCCTTTGACAGCATCAAAATTCTTGTATGTATAGCCAACAAAACTTAAATCTTTGGGAGTTAATGGCATCTGCATGAAGTTCAAAGAGAGCATCATTAGATGACTGGAGTTGTAATAAAGCAGAATAGTTTAAGGATAATAAGATTAAAAAAATGTTTACTAAAAGAGTTACCGACACTGGTAGAAATATAAAATCAAAATTAACAATGGAAGTGATATATATAAGGCTGTGGCCTGTGCATATGGTCCATACCCCTGTGGAGTTTGGGGAAAGTCATTTATGCACATTGTCTTACCCCTGCTTTTGCAGAGAGGCTATTTAAATGATTTGTGAACTTGTGACCTCAAGACCACAAGGCAGCAAAAATATTCAGACGGGGACCATGCATTCTCACTCATTCCATCATTCCAACCAAATGAACACAGCATAAAAGTGGATAGAAGTACTAACAAGGCACCGACATAGTTTTTCCTCTTTCCTCCTACTCCTACCCCAATTAATTAAAGCATATTTTTCTTCAACTAGACGCAAGGTTAAGCTTAACTCATCCTGAAGAATTGTAGTTGATTTCCAGAGTTTCTTTTCTGAACAAATACAAATATAAACTTCAGTTGCATTTTCTGTAGACCACAGATCCTAGAGTACGCACTCATTTATTATATATATTAGTTTATGCTTTTGACAACATCTCTTAAACCAATGAAAGGATAATAAGCAGATACACTGGAAGTCTAGAACAAATTAATGCACAAAACAAACATCCTGAAACCTTATTTTCTTTATCTTGCTGCATAAAATTTCTTTCCTTTCAATTTGATCAGCTTACATAGTTCAGACACATGCTAAAAAGTACAGTTCACAAAAAATTATGTTCAAAAGAAAGTGATGATGCTAAACACCAAATTTTATCAAAAACTCAGTGAATAGAAGACTGCATTTATAGTAAATCACAAACCTTCCTTGAGGGTCCTGAACCGGTTCTTGATGGAGCTGGAGGGCCCAACTAATGAAAATAAATTGAATTTGTAAGGAAAACCATAGAGGATAAAGCAACACGAACAAAGCATCCAGTAAGCATTACATATACTGGCGAAAATGATAAAACAATGATAATCAGATATTCTAATGACCCCAAACACCCCAATGGATGACAATACGACTATTTGAAATTGGAAACAAAAATCGTAAATATGTCTGGAAATGTCATAGCTTGCAGAGGCAAAACACATAAGAGTAATTGATGAATCCTTTTCCTTAGCATCAGTTAACTACTTGCTAACTAAAAAACACCATAAGTTGAACTCTGCAGTATATGCATGAATAAGAGAGTTCAATACTGCTCCTACATACAACTAAACAGTAATAGTAGCAATCCCAATAGCAGTGATGAGAGTTAAAGAACAACAAAAATTAAAAAGGAGGTAGATTTGCAAAATACCTCGTCAAACTTCATAAAGTTTTGAGTATCTAGTTCTCCATTCACTTCTGGTTTAAATGCTGCCTCCATTTCGTAGAGCTTATCCCACACCACATCATTGAACCAAGGATGGGCCTGATACAATAGAATATTGATAGTGTAAGCAAAAAAAGAAAATAAAAAATAAAGATGAAAAAAGAGAGAGCATGAATGGAAATGTAATGAACCCAAAATCTTACTTTGATTTGATGTGCCCCTCCAGTACCAAGCCGATGGTCAACATCACAAAGCAACCGACAAATGAGATTCTTTGCCTCTGGTGACAATCTTGCATCTTCTGGAAATTTTAGGTGATTTCTCCAGTGAACAATCTGAATAAAATTTAAACGTTGTCAAGAAAAGATGCTTGTCCCAAGAAGACATACTAAAATAAAACTTGG
Source organism: Pelargonium cotyledonis (assembly GCA_036897625.1). NCBI lineage: Eukaryota > Viridiplantae > Streptophyta > Magnoliopsida > Geraniales > Geraniaceae > Pelargonium > Pelargonium cotyledonis. The sequence continues at coordinate 5,018 of JAYMTA010000475.1, read as the reverse complement.
TGAAAACTAAAAAGATATGAAAGAGAACCGTGAAAGAAATGGAGAAATCTTAAAGTGTGGCGACAGTATAATACCAATTAATAAATATACACAACTCAGCTAAACAAGGCATGCATTTAGCAATGAGTTCATAAAGATAGAAGACTATTGTTTGACACAACCAGTTCAAGACATAATTACCATGGTACCGACAACTGTGTGCCACAAAAGCATCACATAATAAACACCAATTGAAGCTAAGAATAAGATAATAAAACATGGTACCTTTCTGCATGTGCTAATTGGGTCATCTGAGTAAAAAGGAGGAAAACCAACTAGCATTTCATACATTATTGCTCCTAGAGACCACCTGAAAGAAGTCCAAAGGACATATCATCACTAATTTACACAATTACAAAATACCAAATGTGCAACTGAGGAAAAATAAATAAAAAATCCAACAGAGATTATTAGTAGCCATAAAGCCCTATGACATGAAAATAACATGATCTAATTGTTTGAGCTCATGATTGACTGAAAAGGACAAACAGAAAACAGAGATGAATAGACCAACCAATCGCATTCCATGCCATATCCTTTCTTCAGTAGTACCTCAGGAGCAATATAATCGGGTGTTCCCACAGTTGAAAATGCCTTTTGATAACAAAATATAAGATAAAAACCATTGGGCATTAGTATGGATATAAATCTTTGGTGTAAGTGCAATGTTTGTACAAATGCTGTAAACCAAATGGCTGCAATGTAGCAAAACTTTATTAAGAGTTCCTACAGCAAACATGTACATAATCTTTCAGTCCACTTCTAAAGCAATAGAAAAAGAATTCCATGTATGGGTTGTTTGTCCGTTAATGCATGCACATCTTTACATCTCTGAGCCAACAGATGTTATGGAACCCAATCAATGAACTGTTGATGTATGGGAAGTCGGGAAGTGCACATAAACATTACCTAGAAATATATCGCCGCACAATGCACAAGCAATTACTAAGATTATAATGGGTAATACTGAAACAAATTGCCACCGGCTGAGGAACAATACTTAATGGAAATATGCTCAATAAAGAATAAACAGTCTAAAAAGGGTTAAGTCCATTTGATGATGCAAGCAACAATGATAGTTTGGATTAAGAATGACATGGAACCCCAAATAGAAATTTGAAATCAAATATTAATACAAAAAATAAAAAATAAAAAAATTTAGTGTTTGAGAAAGAAAAAAAATATAGGCATTGCTCCAAAATATACAGAATTATAAGCTGGCTCAAGTGTTTGATGCTATCGTGAACACGATACCAAATTACCTAGAATATTATTTGTATATAAATTACCTAATTATTACCAATTTTATGTTGTCACAGCATCTGATCATACAAACATGATACAGAATTTATTTATCAGGAAAATACGTAACAAAATATTTAAGTAGCATACCAACTTCCTCCTGTTCATCTGCCAATGTTGAAGACGTTCACGAGGGCTTTTCCAACTAGTCCCATTCCCCGTATCAGAAACACTTGCATCAATATCCATTGGTTCCGTCATATTCTCATCATCCAGTGTTTTGTTTTCATGAAGTGCAGGTAAGGTTGTGCAATCAATTGGCTTACATAGGCCAAAATCCGAGAGCTTCATGTGACCATTTTTGTCCAAAAGAAGGTTATCAGGCTTGATATCTCTGAAATAAGAACAAATTTAGGTTACATAGCTATCTTCTGACACATATCAAACCAAATGATTACAATATTTAGCTTCTTATGATTTTGTTTGTTAAAACATAAGCACCAACTAATTGCCAACCTGTGAATGTAGTTGTGTTTGTGAATAGACTCTATGGCCAAGACACTTTGAGCAATATAAAATTTAGCCACACTTTCAGTTAAGGTGTCCTCCCTCATCAGCAGAGTCATCATGTCACCACCAGGCAGATACTCCATTATCAAGTACAAATATTCAGCATCCTGAAATGAGTAGTAGAGTTTCACAATGCAATGGCTGGCAACTTCTGCCAGCAAGTTCCTCTCAGCTCTAACATGCTCTACCTATAAATCAAAGCAGCTTGTTAGAAAGCATCCAACTATATGGGTAATGAAATACAAAGTGTATAACAGACATTGGGACATGAGAGTGAAACATGCATAGGAAACGGGAACCTTAGTTATAAGAGAAACCAACAACTCTATCAAAACTTCAATAAGTAAACAAATTATAGATATAGGGCCAGGGGTGATCATAAGAGAAAAGTAGACTCAGTTCGCTAAAATCTTCTAGCTCAAGCGGTGGCTCCCTCTATCTAGAAAAAATTATATAGCAGTTTTAATCAAAACGTACCTAAAACAGATCTAGAAAATAAATTTTCAAGTGATGATTTGGTTTAGACCACTGCCTAAGAAGCATATTTCTATCTTAACCATTATCTGGAATTACATAATTAATCACCTTTATCAAGGATTCATAATAATAAAAAACCTCTCTATGTTGTAATGTAAAGTACACTTGGATTAATTTTTTTATTTTTCTTCTGTACATGCCCTAGGAGTTTTTCAAAACTCAGAATGAGCGATGAGCTTTGAATTGAAAGCAAGATTTAAATACAAGTTCAAGCTAATTCTTCAAAAAACACTTTGGAGGTATCATTTACATGCAGGGAAATGTTTCATCAAACCTGTCCTCTTATAAGCATTTCTGATTTCTTCAACTTCTTCATGGCATAAATGTTGCCAGATTTTTTCTCACGACACAATCGAACCTGTAAATTGAGAGAGTATGAGCAGAGAGTCCAACCTGTAAGCCTAATACACGAGAAAATTATCTAGAGTAAGTATCTAACCTCACCAAAGGCTCCCCTCCCAATGATGGTCAAAAGCTCAAAATCATCCACACATATCTTGTGCCTTTTAAGACGCATAAATTCTGTCTCTTTTCTCTCTAAATCTTTGATCAGATTGATCTTTTCTTCCTTGGGCACATCGGAGGAAGCTAATCTTCTTTCTAACACCCAACGTCTGCACAAAAGCAAATTATGTCAGCAACTCCAAATCAATATTCCACACCAACAACCAGCATCAAGAAATTTTTGCAAGAATCCACAAGTTCAGGCAAAAAGTTTAGATACTAGACAAAAGTCAATACTAATTTCTGTTTCCATTTGACTTTTGGCCACTTATTGTTAACCGAGCCAAATGGCTTGATTTAGCCTCATTTCTAGAGGAGATTTTTTCTACTCAGCTCCCAACATTCACATTTTTTCCCCTTTCCAACACCTAATTTCCATAAAGAAGACTACCAACTCCAATGTACCATTTGATATAATGAGTTCTAAAACTTCAATACTCAATTTCTATCCTACATTTCCTAGTCCCAAAACTAGTCCCAACTAGAGTGAATGTAAACAAAAAGTAAAATCAAACAAGTCAATTAGTCAAAAACCATCATTAGATTGGGCACATTGAACAGGACTCAGAATTCACAGATATAAGACTTCGATTCCCACTCCCACATTCCCTCATCAAGCAAACACGGCACAGCAAGTAAAGACCCCCAAAACCAGTACCTCTCTTTACGCTCTTGAATGTTCTTCATCTGAGCTCTGTAGTGGTTCTCTATGAACTGCTTCGCCGCTGCCACCTTCTCCATCGTCAAGCTAGAGCCCTGCACCTCCTCCTCCTCCTCCCGATCCTCCATTTTCGCTCTCCACAAAACCCCCTTCTCTCTGTATCTGTGTACCTATCTTCTTCGTCGTCGTCGTCGTCCACAAAGCAAAATAAAAACAAGCCAAGCCCTTCCTCTACCTCCTGGTGCGTATCGGTGTCTCTGCGTACGCGAAAAAGCTCAGCTCTCTCGCTTTCTCTCTCTAGAAACCATCACTTCCTCTCTCTAGAATTCTTCTACTCACAACTTCTAATTCATTGCAACGACGAGGAGATGAAGGCAAGTGAACCTCAAAAAACCCCTCTGGCCAATGAAGCTCCCCCTTTTATCCACTGCATCGGCTCCGCATCACATCATCGCGCACCTGACCGACACGTAGGCAAAATCTTACTTTATTCACACGTGGCGGGTTCTGGTTTGTGTTCTTGGTGGGACGTTTTTGTCCGGCGAGTAGGGGAACGGGGCGCATATTAGTTGTCAGCGGGATTGGAGAGAGGTCCACGCGCGGAGGTGGAGGCGTGAGAAACACAGCGAGTGTCAGTTTCAGACTATAAATGACATTTCAACACATTATAGTACGTGAGAGCAACATGGAGGACCCACGTTGCGTGGTGTAATTGGAATGTGTCCCCCACTCGCTTTGAGTAGAAAGTGGATATATTAATTCTCTCGTCAGTGATTGGATGTCCTCCGCTCACAACTCTCATGGTAGGAGCTACTTTATTGTGTTAACACTAACACAGTTAAAAAAAATACAACTCTCTATAATACTGAATTACTTATGCGTACAGTGGAAAACGGTGTAAGCGTTTCAAATATTATCTGAAATCTCAAATTTGAGATCTTTTGTTGACGGTACGTGATGAATTATTTTTTTATTGTATAGTTCAATTAATCAAAATAACTTCGACTAAATTGTACTCCATTTTATCAAAACAAACAATTTAGACCATAATTCGTGACAGACACAAACACGGCACGAGTTTAAGCAAATTTGAGTTCAACATCGTTATGTTCATGTTCGGGTTCGACTAAATCGAAAGAATCATTTATTTATAGAACGAAGGGTTTAGAGTATAAAATAGAAAAAATGACTTCATGGTCCCTGTACTATCCCATTTATTCCACGGGGGTCTCTGTACTTTAGTTTGTTTCTGCGAGGTCATAGTATCGCATTTCTCGTTCCCGCGAGGTTCATTCCGTTAAATCACTAACAGAATCCGTCAAAACTAACTGACAGGGTTAGTTTTAAATATTAACAATAATTAAAAATGTGCTTTTACTATTTTGCCCTTTAACTTTTCAATTTTTATATTTTTGCCCTCTTCTTCCTCTCTCTTTTCTCTTTCCTCTCCCTCCTCTATCTCTCT
>JAYMTA010000474.1:0-28089 GCA_036897625.1 Pelargonium cotyledonis | reverse complement strand
TTTTCTTCAATAATAATCTCCAGATTGTTACGTTAATATATATATATATATATATTTCTTACCCGTGCAAGGATCTAAACTAGTTTTACTCTATATATAAAGACATTTTATTTATTACTTTATCCGTCCCAAAATGAGTGTTTTATTTTATTTGCATTTTTGTCCCAAAATAAGTATTTTATTTTATTTTTTATTAAATTAATTATATATAAATTGTCAATAATATTTTTATAAATAATTAGTTAACATATCTCACTAAATGATCGTAAGGCTATAATTATAAACATATCAGTTACTAACTTCTCTTTTAACTTTTTTTTTATTTTTTCTCAAAATAAAAAAAAAAATACTGTTTCGGAGAGGAGGGAGTAATTAAAATTGGATTCTCTCCTCACCCCTCGGCTTTAAAATATCCAGAAGTCTCAGGGCGGTGACAGCCAGGACCAGCTATTGTATTTCCTTTTGGCTCAATTTCTAGTTTCATCCCTGTAAATTTTACCTCTTCCATTTGTGCTTTACAAAATTTGAATATTCCCTGATATTGCGCAACCAGAGCCCATTTTCTCCCAGAAATTTTCGGGGTTTTCTCTTCTGGGTCTGAGTCATTTTCACGCGTTTCTTCTGTGTAAAACTGGAAGAATCTCGACAAATACAAGATTAAGAAATGGCTACGAATATTGGAATGATGGACAGTGCCTATTTTGTTGGAAGGAATGAGATATTGACATGGATCAACAATACGCTACAGCTCAATCTCTCCCGTATTGAAGAGGTATTGCTTAGAAACCTTTTTATTTCAAATGGCTCCGATTTGCTTTTCGTTTGAATGCGGGTTTTGTTTTCCTAGAGCAATTGCTTGAATGTGTGTTTATGGGTTTCCTTTGTACCAGCATTTTGAAGCCAGTATTTTCTTCTTCTTTGGGTCATTGGGTGTAATGGCAATTTTGTTGAAGTATTTAATTCTGACCACATTTTTTTTAAGTTTTGGGGATATATGTGTTTGGAGTTTGGATGTGATTTATTTGTGCAAGCATTTTCAATCAACTCTTTTTCCTCCATGAGTGTAATGGGAATTTTGGGTTTATGTTTATCACCACTGGGTTTAGGGATATTTTGATTTTTATTATTTTTCTCTGATATAACTTCAAGCTTAAAGATTCTGTATTTATTTATTTATTATTTTCCATATCTTAGACTAATTTTCTTGTTTATGTTTTACCTACTTGATGGTTGAGAAGTAGACAGTGGGCTTGATCTTTGATAGTTTCTATTATTTCATGTTTTCTTGCCTGATATTGTTTCTATAAAATATTGTCATCTGGTACACTTTTTAATTCCGGACAGATTTGGTGAACTGACTTATTCAAATGCTACAGTAACAGTAGTTAAGGTTATAATGTGTATTGCAATGGATAGAGACTGGTTCGTTGCGTATTGAAATGACACAAACTACCAATAGTTGCTTTTCTCCCACCATTTCATGATGTTACTTCTGCACCTTATAAATTGTATTAGGAATGGTATTTACTTTGATAAATATACCTATATACACAATGTGATGTTGCTATTAGTATTTTCAACGGTGTATGGGGGTCGAGTAATGAGTTAAATGAGGACACAGTTTACTGTAATAAGCTAATTAGTCATGAACGGGAAGATTATTAGTTTTATTTCAGTGCAGAGGCTCAGAGAAACCCTTTTTTGTTGGTTACAGAATGAGTTATATGAGGAAGAAGTTATGTGTAAGTTATCAAGTCATGAATGGAGACCTATTATAGTTTTCACTCTACAAGCTCAGAAAAATGTTTTGTTCCAATGCACATATATACTTTGAAGAGATGGCCTTCATTAGTTATTTATAATTTAGATAATAAGTATAATGTTTTTTTTATCAATCTAGATATAACAATAGTTGTTAAAAGCGGCCTAGGGGCGCCCCAGGGGATGACAAGGTGCAATATGACTAAAAAGACAATCTAAACTATTTAACACAATAAATAGGAGTATATATTAACAATTACTACTAAATATTTAATTAAACTTTTGAGGATATAAAAAGGCAAAATATTTCATTTAAACCATAAGGTATTAAGTTAAGTCTCCATCAAAATTCAACTCATAATCATATGCTTAAAGAAATTTAAAGGCTAATTATCTTCATCATCATCATACATTGCTTAATCATCATCATCATCATCACATTTTTCATTTCTAGTTTCTTCTTCATCTAGACAATGTAAAACTAGAAGATGAAAAAGCTTTGGCTACTTCTGCTTGTAGTATGAGTTTTTCATTTATGTTTTTGGTCCCATACCAGAAGAAAAGAAAAGAAAAAGTGGCAAAGATTCTATTCTTACCTGTTCTCAATAACAATAGCAAGAAGAGACAAGGGTCAATTACGGTACTAATTGAATTTATATGATTATGACTACTATAATTTAAAGAGAAAAAGATTACATCATTGGATTGAAATGTAGAATCTATCATTAGGAGTGTTAAAAAGATCTGCCACCAGTGTATTACAATTCTTTTCCATCACCTTATTATGATTAATGTTCACTTTACTAAGACCTAGCCATCATTTAGCTCAGTGATCAAAATCCCATTTCATGCCCTATTTTTCACTTCACTGAGGTGCTAGCAAGTTATATCGCGATGAAAAATCAGCTCATTAGCTGCAACCATAGTGAACATGCAAACTGTACATTTTCTGTGTGCAAAATACTGTGATGTAGTCCTCATCTTGTGTATCGAAGCTTGCCATGTGCTGGAATAAAATGGTGGTTTTGTGAAGAATAGAGGTTAGAGAACATACACTTTTTGGGCCTTATAAAATAAATTGCCCTTTGTGCTCTGAGTTGTAAATAAATGTGGTCTTTACATTCTATTGACAGAATATGTTACTAATAACGCTCTGAATACTGCTTCTATTTAAATCTTCTTTCTTGTGAATTATTTTGGTCTCATTGGATTGCGATGTTGTGGAGTGTAAACCCTCTGATGATGGTCCTTACAGTTCCCTCTTAGTGAATTCTTTGATATAAAGGCACTTGCATTCTTGTAATTATTCATGTTGCATGGTCCGAATTATTTGCTGGCGTGCGTTTATTAGGATTTAGTTGCACCAACTAAAGAATGCTACTTCAGTAGCACCAGAGGGCAGGGGGTCATTGATTATAGTTATATCAAACACATTATGTTCTTGTATTTTCTTTTCCTCTTATAAATGAACACGTCATATATACTGACATGGTTCATTCTGGCTAGGCTGCGCCAGGGGCAGTGCAGTGTCAAATGATGGACATGACCTATCCAGGAGTTGTTCCAATGCACAAGGTCAGTAGTTATATCTGTATATTCACCTTTTATTTTCGGCTCTTCTCTTATTAATTGGATGTTTTCCTTGTCCTTTACTTGGTTGTATTTAGGTGAACTTTGATGCAAAGACGGAATATGATATGATCCAAAACTATAAGGTTTTGCAGGAAGTATTCAACAAGTTGAAAATTGACAAGGTAGTTCCTTATCAAAAGTATTTTTCTTGTTCTTCCAATACTTTCTACCTTTATTTTTTTTTTTGCTACATATTATAGTTCTTTTCTGGTTTTATATTTTTGTGTAGTTGTACCATTTGTGACTGCTTAATGACACTCTATAATTTTGTCTTAACACTATCTAAAAGTTCTTTCCACAATACTTAAAAATAATATATTTTTTTTGGGATGGATTTTGTTTGCCTTTTCCCCTATGCTATTGGTTCCTAGGTGGGACTAAATTAGGGCAGCCATTTCCTTACCAACCAGTTTGACTATCCGAGAAATATGTGTCTTGTTTACTTGTAACTCCCTTGTCTGATTTATTTTATTTTTCTTCCTGCCCCACAATTACTTTTGGCTTTCTAGATTTAAGCTTCTATAATTCGCAGCTGGCTGAGCTGCTTGGCTAAAACATTACTAAGCAGTAACTTATTAAGCATTCAAGTGTTTGAGCATGGAAGATAGAAATTGCTGTATATTTTAATGAATTGGTTTCATTTTGTTCCCTTTGGTAGCTTTAACTCAGACAAAAAAAAGTAAAGGAAAAAACCAAAAGCTTAAGGAATAAAATGATTTCATTCTGGTCGTATACTTTTATTTTTCCTTAACTAAGCAGTAACTTATTAAGCTGGCTGATTTAATTTTGTTCCCTGTGGTACCTCTAATTATTGATTGTTCCAAGGTCTGCCCTTCTATTTTCTTTTCCCTCCATTAAATTATACTCTGCTAAAGTTATCATTATCTTACTTCTTGTCCATGGCTCCATCACCATGTGATCTTTCTTCTGTCATTCTATGACCAGATTCTGTTTTCATTTTCTGTGGTTTTAGATTTTTACATCATATGAGGTTGCTATGAAACCTGATAATTAATAGAAAATACCTGATAATCGGATTGGACCTCATGTTCCTCAGTTGCTTGATTGTTCCTTGCACCTGGGCCTAAGGAGCCCTTTGCGCCATGAACTTTTATTAATTATGGTATCACTTGAGGAGACTTCATTAGTAGCAGGATCTTTGTTCATTAGCTTGAGTTTTGTTATAGGATCTCACCTTTTTGATGTCTGCATGAAAAGTTCCAAACATCCTCTTTTTCAATAGTGACCTTTATCAGCTGATTTATCATCTAGTGTGCTATGCATAGAAGGACTGACCTTCTAATTTGTAGACTTGTTGAAAGGGTAGTTCTATGATCTTTGGTTGTCTCTTTGTAGTAGGGAAGCTAGGACTAGGATGGACTAAAGTAGCATTTGGATTAGAAGATCAGTCTCATTTCCTCCATATCCATTCTCATTTCCTTACATTATTGTATTGGTCAATTGGAGTGTGGCAATGAGAATACATTTATTCCTATTGTTTTTGGTTTATGAAATTAAAAAATATTTCAGAGAATTAAATTGTTTAAATAACTCATACTTATAGAAATATTGATGCACAAAAGCTGCTTATAAAAAGTTTTGGTTTGAAAATGTTCGGTTCACCTATATATATGTGCAATGTCTCTCTCTTTTTTTTTTTTTTTTTTTTTTTTTTTGAAAACTAAAACTGAAGTCAAAATTCACAAACAAATATGTTGTTTTGTAACATACAGTCCATAACCACACACTCAAAAAGTTGCTTTATTTTTTTTTTTATAAAAAAAATCAGAAATTGGACATTCAAGCACAAAGTTTTAAATAAAAAAACATCTTTCGTTATTTTTTGTGATAATTTATGTATTATGATAGTAGTTATAATAATCTTTCTTAGTTATAACTTATAAAAAAATATTTGTTAGTAGTGCTAATTAAAATTAAGAATGGCTGGTGTTAAAAGTTAATTATGTTATGAGTATTAGGAATCTCAACCAATATTAATTGGTTGAGACTCTCAGCCAAGAGAGAACCAAAATGGATCCGAGCGGGGCGCGGATTCATTGGGGCAGGTATGAGTGTAAATAGTTGATGAGACATCACTTAATTGGCTGAGAGTCTTTTTTTCTCTTATGTTATTGTATGAAAGAGAATGAGAATCTCATTTCATTCATTTGAAGGGGTTTCAGTTTGTCCATTAACAAAGAAATGGGAATGGAAATAAAGTGGTTTTTGTCCAAACATGATGAGTGGGAGTCCCATTACTATTCTTGATATTTAAACCAAAAATCTTAATCTAAATGCTACTCTAACGCTTACTGGTGAGATTCTTGAAATACTTTGCAGTGTAGGATAAACTTAAGATGAGTTGCAGTAGTGACATTTGAATGCTCTTGAATTATTTGAGGAATATGTTGGCAGAGGGTGTTGTCATTGTCAGGTGCTTTTGTTACAAAAAGAAAAGTAAAAGAAAAAGGAAAAGAAAAAAAGAAGTTATTGTTTGATGCTCTTAGGATTAATAAATTTTAACATATAGGATTGCGAAATTCAGTTAGAAAGGTTTACTTGTGCAATTGGAAAATCTTATTCTCGTTGGAGAGGGCCTAATTTCCTTTTCTTTTTTCCTTTTGATCTGTATGGCAGCATGTTGAAGTCAATAGGCTCGTCAAGGGCCGACCTTTGGACAACTTGGAATTCCTGCAGTGGCTGAAACGCCACTGTGATTCTGTAAATGGAGGCATTATGAATGAGTATATCAGTTTATGTTTCAACATCTTTATATATATTTAAAATCTACTTTTATCACTTTTAAATTATTCTGTAGGGATCTTTATTGTTTTAAGTTTCTTTTCATTTCTTTTATTAAGGAATTATAATCCTGTGGAGCGAAGATGCAAGGGTGGAAAGGAACGGGTCCCAAAGGGTTTCCATAAGAGCTCAAAATCATTGCAAGCAAGCAATCTGCATAACCCTGGTACTGGTGAGACGGTTGGCCCCAACATAGTCTATTTGTAATATCCACCATGCAGTGTTTATTATTATTCGTCTTCTTTTCTGTCAATCCCATATTTCATGTATGCTTATTTTGATAGGGCCAAAGCAAACAAAAGCATTTGCAGTGGCAGGTGGGGCTAATTCTTCAGTGGATCTTCAGGCGCTATCAAAAGAGGTATTGAACTAGATTTATCTTCTTTATTACTTTGTTGTTGTGATGGTTACTTACTTACTTGGGGTCGCCAGTCTTTTTTTCATATGTGGGATAATCTGTACTCATGCACAGTAAATGTAACTGGGTAAATATGTACATGTTTATTGCGCCTTATTTCATAGGTCTACATGGCCTTTTTATAAATTAGAAAAACAGAATAAAAGTTAATGCAGACCTAGTTCATGCAGATAACAGAGTTGAAGCTATCTGTAGATATCTTGGAAAAGGAAAGAGATTTTTACTTTGCGAAATTGCGGGATGTAGAAATACTTTGCCAGACCCCTGAATTCGAGGAAATCCCTGTAAGAATCCACAACATATGTTTTTATCATTTATGATATCCTAACTGCATACTTATAATTTATACTCGGTATAAGATATCCTTTATTAAGATCTCAACACTTTCTAGCAAGATGTCATATAATGCTTAATTTGTTCACTTTTTATCCAATAGAATAGATCTGAGGTAAAATTAAAAATAATAAAAAACAAATTGGTCCTTGAACTTTTTTAACCTAAATTAGTCTAAACTTTCAAATATAGACCCAAAATGGTCCTTGCTGTTCAGTTCCGTCAGTTTCTCCATACGTGAAATTCAAAATATGTTAAATAATTATTTTATTCAATTATTTTGTTGACATGGCGGGTCATGTGCTAGTCATGCGAGTCTTTTTCTTTTTAAGTCACGTGAGTCATTTAATACAGCTAGACCGCCACTTCAGCAAAATAATTGGATAAAATAATTATTTAATATATTTTAAATTCTACACCAGACCACTTGATGGAGAAACTAATAACAATGACCATTTTAAGTCCATATTTGAAAATTCAGGGACTAGTTTAGGTTAACTAAAGTACGGAGACTGAATTGAGACCAAATTAGACTTCTTACCTAGATCTAATGATATGTTTGGACAAGGCAATTTGGTTAAAACCTGTGAATCCGAAAGGTCCATTAGAAGTGAAGGATTCAAACTTGTTGTCTGTCATTGCTATCTCAAATGTTTTTTGATCGGCTGCTATCTTAAATGTTGAAATTGCTTGAAACTAGTATGGTCTTTATATTTTAAAAACCTGTTCATTTATTTTGTGCAGATGTCAGTTGCAGTTAAGAAGATATTGTATGCTGCTGATGCTAAGGAATCGGCACTTGCAGAGGCTCAGGAATACTTGGCCCAGTCCCTGATTGCAGATGAAAACGACAACGAAAACGATAACGAAAATGAGGAAAGATTTTTGGTTGACAAAACAGAACAGAAGCTCGAACATACAGATGAAGACTGACCTAGTGAGTAAGTCCGTGGCTATTATTCAAATGAAACAATGACTGGCTAATCAATCCTCTACTCATGATAATGAAAGCTCCACCATCTCCACTGCCTTCTATTCTTTCTTGTTGCTTTAGTAGCTTACTTGGAATTTTTTATGTAGTCGATGGAGTTATTTGGAATCTGGAGGTTTTATGTAGTAGATCGATTTGGTAGGGGAATTATTTTAATGATACAACACATACATTTATGTTTAGTTTGCCAAAATTATGCAACTTGAAGGAAATCAGACCAGAAGTCGGGTTGATCGAACTTTTCATCTTCAAATTGTAGTGTAACGACTCGAAAGCTTTCTCTACCTTTATCAAATGATTATTATTATTATTATTATTTTGGTGCTTAGGCAAGAGTTTGAGAAGTGTTGTGGGTGTCTACTCACCACTTGATATACGAGTTGAACATTTCACTTAATAGTTTAATCTTTGGGTTGGAGTACGTTTTGACGTAGTATCATAATTGGTTTTGTTGGGCATATTGGCCAGTGTCTTAGCTCTTTTTGTTTCACGTCTAGGGTCTGTTAGTTTGCACAAGAAAGATCGTGTTGAGGAGTGTTTGTCACCTCTTGATAAATTTATTAGGATTAAGAAAAATAGGGAGTGTAACAAAGAAAAATTAAAAGAAAATTGAATGAAAAATTGCAGATAACTTCTATAAACTTAACGTCTTGACATCTAGCCCTTATTAACTTATCATTTAACGAATCCGTTTAATTTTAGACGAAAAAATCATCTCTCATTACATGATAGACCTGTGACTTTTTTTTAAAAAAATTCACAAAATGTCCTTCATCAAACATTCAAGTAATTGAAGAACAAAGAAGAACGCTTTTGAAGATTCTGACACAATTTTCAGATTCCAAAATTTTTTTACCGATTATGGCACCAATTTTCAGATTATGGCCACCAATTTCCGGATTCCGGCAAAATTAGTTTTGTTCGAAAAATACAAATTGAACCAATAATTTCACAGTTGATTTCGGTTACAAATTTACATAATCAACAACAATTTCACAAAATTAAAACAATCCACAAATTACAACATAAAAAAAAAAAAAAAAAAAAACGACTTCGCCCTAGCTAGCAGTGCCGACCATCTCCAACGACTTCCAGGCGAGTCGAGCTCGGCCTAGTTCTCCGGCTCAAATTTGGACAGCAGCCGAATCTCCTCTCTCGGCAAGCAGCAACTCGCTGGATTTGAAATGGAGAGGCCACAGTCCGCCGGAGCTCGGGGAAGACACACCGTCAAGCTCGCTAGATCTGGAATGGAGGGGCCAGATCGAGCGTCACCGTGGTTGTTGTCCGTCGGAGCCGCTGCCGTTGCTGGATGTGTGTGTGTGAGAGAGAGAGAGATGAAATTAGGGTTTTAGTTTTTAGTTTTTTTTTTTTTAAATTCAATAGCTTAAAGGCTTGTTTGGTAAATTAAAGTTAGAAGGGTATATTTGTCTTTTAACATTAAACTAACGGTGAAATTAAATGGTAAATTAATATAAGACTAGTTGTCAAGAGTAATAGTTTTTTTTTTTTTGAATGCAAACTTAAATTCATTCCAAATTGTTCAAAATACAAATACGAATAGCATACGGGACCGTATCTAAATCAATAAAACTAAGCTCAGACTCAGAACTAGGAAGCCAAGCAAGCTCGTGAGCAACCCGATTCGCAGAGTGCCGACAAAAACTAAAAACTACACTGTCGAAATGACCGATCAGTGATAGACAATCGTTTACCAACAAACCACTTGAACCCGTAACTCCAACTCCTTGCTGCAACTCCCTCACCACGAGCTCTGCGTCCGACTCAACCACCACACTTCTCCACCCCTTCACGGCCGCTCACCCCAGCGCCTCCCGGATGGCCCAACATTCCGCCACCTCAATCTCCAGTGCCGCCTCTCTTTTCTGGCAACCTGCTCCCAAAAAATGCCCTCCATCCCCACGAGCAACCCACCTTCCATCGGGCCAGCCAACATCCTTAAATATCTTTGCATCGGTATTAATTTTCATAGTACCCCTTTTCGGCACCAACCACCTCTCCACCCTCTCCCTACCACCTTCAATCACATCAGTAGAGGCGCCCCGAGCCCCCAACCACCCCTTCAACAGCTCGGAACCAACCCTCAAAACCTTATACACTGACCATTCCACCCGATTCCACACCTTATCATTCCTGCTCTTCCACAACACCCAACACAACGTCGTCGCCCACCCCCATTTTTGAGCCTTTTCTCGTCTCGAAACCTCACTCCACCAGTGCTTAAAGGACCAGCCCACTTCCTATACAACTCTCAAACCGCTCCGCACCCAATAGTCCCTTACTTTCTCACAAGTTACAACCCGAGCATTGTAAATCAACATCAACTCGACGCTCATAAAGGCGAGTAAGAGATGGCACATACCTGTTACAGCCCCTCCATATGAAATGCTTCACTTTTGGAGGGCACCTCATCCCCCATAGCTTCTTCCACATCAACTTGTCCTCACTTCCCACATCCACCTAATCACCACCTCGCCTCAACCACCGATACGCACTCTTCACTGAGTATATACCATCCCGCTCTAACTCTCATCTCCAACAATCCACCGATCCCCTCCGACCAGCACAATTCTTCCTACTGCTCTCCTCTCCTCCACTGAAAATAACCCATTGACCACCGCCCAATCCCACTCCCTCCTCTCTTGCTCGAACAACCTATCCATTGTGGCTTCTTTCCACCCCTCTGGAGCCGGGGACAACACCACCTTCACCTCATTACCCCCCAACCATGGGTCCTTAATTATTTTTGTGCTTTTACCATCCCCAATTCTCACCACACAGCTTCCACTTAACAAATTCTGGGCAACGTGTATACTATGCCAAAAGTAACTTGGATTCGCCCCGATCATAGCCTCCAAGAAAGACGACTTGGGATAATATCGAGCCTTCATCATCCTCGCCAACAAGCTATTCGGCCTCGTCAACAAACGCCATCCTTGTTTACCAAGGAGGGCCAAGTTAAACTCTCCAAGCTTCCGAGCACCCATCCCCCCGACCATTTTTCCGTTACAAAGCTTATCCCACAATGCCTAATGAATACCTCGAGAATTATTAGAACCCGAACCCCACCAAAATGCATTCATCATACGCTCCAATGCTCCACAAGTATCCAAAGGCAAAAGGAAAATGCTCATGGCGTAATTCGGTAACGATTGCGCCACCGTCTTTAATAGTACTTCTTTACCGGCACGGGACAGAAACCTCCTCCCCCAACCCGACAACCGCTGAGCCACCTTGTCCTTCAAATACCGGAACACCTCAGCTTTACTCCTTCACATGCTAACCGGTAACCCAAGATAGCTATTAACCTCTTGCTCCTCCCTAACTCCTAACCGAGAACACAAATCTTCCCTCGAAGTAACACCCACATTTTTGCTAAACACTACAGATGACTTCACATAATTCACCATTTGCCCAAAAGCTTCCTCATAAATACCGAGAATCCGCTTGATTTCCAACACTCATCCTCTTTTGCCCGAAAAAATAAAAACCTATCGTCAGCAAAAAATAAATGAGAAACCGCCGGAGCTGAACGCACAATTCTACATCCATGAATTCTGCCCCGCCTTTCCCCCTTTCTAATCAGCATCGAGAGGCCCTAGGCACATAAGATAAAGATGTACAACGACAAAGGATTGCCTTGACGGATGCTTCTCCCAGGCATCAGCACATCCAACAAACCATCCCGAGTAATCAGCTGATACCTAGCTGTCGACATACACATCCAGATCAGCTCGCACCATTTCTCATAAAACCCCATCGCCCTCATGACATCAATGACAAACCGCCACTCAACCCGGTCATGCGCCTTCGCCATATCCAACTTAAGTGCCACCACTCCGTTCGACCCTTGAGCCCGCCTCTTCATACAATGTAAAACCTCCGTCGCAATCCCAATATTGTTTGAAATTAGTCGACCTGCTAAAAATGCACTTTGCGACTCCGAAACACACACATCCAACACTCCTTTCAATCGAGTTGCTAACATCTTCGCAACCAACTTTTACAAAATGTTACACAACGAGATAGGCCTGAGATCCCCCATAACCTCCGACTTTGCCTTCTTGGGAATCAAAACAATAAGCGCATCATTTGAACCCTCCAGCATTACACCATCCCGAATAATCGACAAACACGCATCCACCACACCCGCCCCTATAACATCCCAATAATTCTTAAAGAATGCCGGATTGAGACCATCCGGGCCTGACGCTTTATCATCATGCATAGAATCTAAAGCCGCCTTCACCTCCAACTCCCCAAACGGCTCCAAGAGCTCTGCATTGTGCGCCTCTGACAATCTTCGCCCAATTAACCGACAAACCGGCTCCGACACCACACCTTGTGACCTGAAAAGATTAACAAAATAATCAAACATCAGCTGCTCCAATCCCTGACCTTCTTTCCGCCACATCCCCCCCTCATCCTTCAATTGATCGACCCTATTATTCCTCCTCCTCCCATACGCTAAGGCATGAAAGTATTTCATATTCTAATCATCTCCGGCAAGCCAAAATGATTTAGCACGTTGCTTCCAATATATTTCATATGCCTTTAAAGCTTTATAATAACCTTTTATGACATCTCCATTATCCCGTCCACCACCTTTCGTCACTAAAGCTCTTGCCTCCTTACCTTTTTCATTAGTCTCTTTAATCTTGGACCGCCCCACTCCGCTAAAGCCCGGCCACTTCGGGTGATTTTTCCAACACAGAACCTTCGCCACGACCCCCCCAACTGTTCACTACCACCTCCCGACACCCCGGCTCACCTATCCAACAGTTTTCGAACCGAAACCGCTTACTATACCCGCTGCCCTTATCCGCCACTGGTTTCACGAATAAAGGTGTGTAATCTGACGTTAACCAAGGTAAATTCCACATTCTATACCCTTCAAACATCGTGACCCAAGCATCGTTGGCCAATACCCTATCTAGCTTCTCCTCCACATAATCCCTCGTCCCCCGACCCTAACACCAAATGAATTGGTACCCATCCATCCCCAAATCTACTAACTCGCTATCAAATACTACACTAGCAAAGCCATCAATCAACCAATGAGGTTGAGGATCACCCCCCTCTTCTCCGAGCTAGCGAGTCTATCATTAAAATCACCAAGGCACAACCATTGTAATGTCGACTTCCTTGATAGCTCCCTCAACAAATTCCACGTTTCGAATCTCCTAACCCTCACCGGTTCCCCATAGAAGCATGTCACTCTTCATTCTCCAACATCATTTTGAACTACAACAACATCAATATGATTCTTGGATACCCCTAGCAGCGAAACCTTGACTCTACCATCCCAAAAGACCGCCAATCCACCACTCCTCCCCCTACTATCTACCGAGAACATCTCCTGCATACCTATCTGACTCTTCACCCTTTCCAACTTCACACCCGCACAATGAGTTTTAATTAGAAATACCAAGTTAGGCCTACCCGAACCAAGTCTTTGAGAACTTGAACTGTCCGTGGGTTGCCCATCCCATGACAGTTCCAACTTAAACAACTCATTGGTCTTGGTGGATCTCCTCCCGGGAGTCCGCCATCACATCATTTTTTGATACCTCATCACTCGGTAAACATCCCTCTTCATCCATTGCACTACTCTTCTCCCCAGAATCAACCCCATCTGCACTTACCCTCCTCATTTTCTTATCGGTCGCATCCAACGCCGGCACCTCCACCTTCTGACCCGTAGCTCCCCTACTCGAGAAAGCCGACCCCAATACCTCCGGAGCTGTTGCACCACCTCCAACCCCCCTAATAGCGTCCCACCCCCAACTCTAGTTGAGCTATCAACAAACCACTTGGATGCAGCTTGATTCAAAGATTGCCTCGGCTGGGCACGCCTCAAAATGGCTATCATTGTGGCTTAACAATCCACAGAAGAAACAAAATGTTGGCAACCGTTCATATTTAAATTCCACCTCCGCAACACCACCTCCAAACTTTTTCAGTCTCATACCTTTCATCAATGGCTTTCGAATATCCAATAAAACCCTAATACGTATCACCCTATCCCTACCCCCTGTAAAATTGTTCTTATCGGTCTCCTCATATTTCCCGATCAGATTTCTAATATCCCTACACACGCGTTCCGACATATATCCCATCGGCACCCCATGCAATTGAACCCAAAACGTCACTGTATATAGAGGAACAGTGACCGGATCAATATCCCCTACCACCCGACTACACAACAACACATGTCGATTAAAGAACCAGGGCCCTTTATTCAGAACTCTAAGCATATCCTTCTTATGGTAAAATTCAAACACATACCTCGTGATCCCATCGCCCGAGTATGGAAGCTCCTCCGCACTCATCTTCTTCACCGATCTCCATAGCGAACCCATCATACTCTTCATCGCTTCAAAGTTAATTGGGGCCTCCATAAGAAACCGCCCCACAACAATCCACTGACTTTGCTCCACAACAACAACGACAGACTCATCTTCTCCATAGTCCCACTCTAGCATCTCTGCAACTCCCTCGCCGCCCAACGTCAACGAAGCGCACCTCTGCTTCAGCTCATCCATCGCCGTCGTACCTTCGCCCCCGTTCACCGCCATCCGCAATGATCGCACCAGAACCCTAACTTTACGCCGACGATTTGCTCACGTAAAA
Source organism: Pelargonium cotyledonis (assembly GCA_036897625.1). Classification (NCBI taxonomy): domain Eukaryota; kingdom Viridiplantae; phylum Streptophyta; class Magnoliopsida; order Geraniales; family Geraniaceae; genus Pelargonium; species Pelargonium cotyledonis. Next base: position 13,501 of record JAYMTA010000474.1, on the reverse strand, counting down.
ACTATAACTGTTATGGCAACTAAAAGTCCTTTACTAGTCAAAAGACTAGACACTAGTCAATAGACTAGACTATACACCGAGTCTCCAATTTGTTATCTCAATATAAAAAATATAGTTATAAAAAAAGAGAAGGAAATTGTCAAGAGTAATAGTTAGTTAGATGTTTTAAATCAATAGTTCAATGAAGCTATTTATAATTTTCCAAAAATTGAAATAAAAACACTTTGCAACCAGCATATTGCAATTGCATGAGCTTGCACCTAGACAATAAGTATGCTAAAACTATTATCTTTCTAATAGAGATATAAACTGACTCTATGGTATATGTGATTGATTTTCATACTTGAGTTCTTGTGTTTGAGTTACTTTTAGTGCAACTGGCAACCATATATTTATATATGCAATGAGTTAAGAGTTTAATAATAAATGTTTCATATTTGTTTGAAACGAGGATTGACACATGTGTCTAGTTATAAAGTTTTATTGGCCCGTGTTTTTATATGAAAATACAGTAGTTACAACACTTCTGGTGTCATTACAAAAATTTATCGACGTGAGTTTTATTGGTAAACCACTTAGAAGCTGAATTGGCGTGGTTACAAATATTACATTGGTGCACATTTTTACATTTATTATATGCCAAATACAAGTTTTAATTAGTTTGATTGCAAGTTATCATTGACGCGTATTGCACATGTATTACACATGCATTAATGACACATAAAACAGACATTTCTCATTTATTTATGGGTTGAGGTTTGTGTCAAACCCCCTTCATCTTGGAGCCTTTAAAAAAACCAATATAATGTACAGTTATTCCAATTCACATATCCATATAATGAAGATCTTATCGATTTTGCCTCCAATTCATTATTGCCAAAATCCATTAGTACATAAGGTTTTAAGGTTTTTTTATTTGCAGAATGATAAAGATGAACGGAGAAGGAGACCCATCAAAGGCTGTGTTTTTTTATGTTTTACGACGCTAAAAAAGATGTCATCCAACTTATGAAAAGGTGTAGATGAATCGACGTGTCATGTCAACGTGGAAGAGTTGCTGACGTGGAGAGATGCAACCAGTTGTAATAGGTAAGTTTGGCGATTTTCTAAAATTTGAAAAGTCTAGGTATTAAAATTAGTGAAAATTTTAATTGAGGGTCAACTTCAATATTGGTGAAAGTACAGAGAGTCTGTGACCATTCATCCCTTGAACATATAAATACCATATACTTTATTTTATAATTTTACTATTCCCTGAACTTTTGAAGAACATGTTTCATTTGTAACCATGTTAACTCTAATTTTAGAATACCAAACTTCCCTGCTTATTGTTGTCTTCTACAAACTATACCCGCCTATGATTTTGGCAACTCTAGCTTCTCATTATACAACTCGAACCAAAATCATCTTCATGACATGCAAGATCACAAAATCTTACAATTTTGTCACAACGGTCACCTCATGCTCTAATACTATGTTAGAGAGTCAACTCATCTAAAAGTTTATGGTTTTTTTTTTGACGAGAAAATGATCATTTATTAATACTCATAATTCAAATACATTTGTAACCTAAGATACTCAAACAATACCAGACATACACGCATAAACCAAGGAATACTCCAGCCTCTACATCGCTGATCTCTAAACCAAAGGAGACAACACTAGTCCCTTATCTAAAACATCAACACCAAAACCAGAACAACAAAAACAAAAAACCCAAACCCGAAGTAGCAATTCCAATACTGGCACTCCGGTTCCTAACACGAGACCCGAAAAAGCTATTTCGGAACCATTACCAACTGTATGGCACCCGCTCGGCTTCCACTCCTTCCAAAAGGAGCCTTCCTCCACCACTAGTGGCCAGCCTCCACCACTGCAGTCGCGCTTCCCAGACCTCATTTGTCCAGGCGAGTCTTCTCATTTTGGCTCGCCGGTTGTTCAATTTAAGTCGAAACCTTTCTGCGCCATATTCCCCCCCGCAAGCCGCGCTCAGGCCACCTCCTCGCACATCCATCTCCAACCCGCCCTCCTCCTCTCCCTCCAAGTTAATCATTTCCAACACCTGACTCACCTTCTCAGCCAATCCCTTCCTCTCGCCTGCCATAGTCCCAGATCTGATGTACTGGTCACCGTACATTTCGCCTCCGCCTCGTCCCGACCGTCACCGCCGCTACAACTCGTCCCTGCACCACGCACCTCACAGAAAAAACATGTCCTCTAATTTCTTTCGTCGTCGCTTTCCGTCCAACCTTCTTCTCAGATACGTCCAGTACAACCTCTCACTACCACTGCACTGATCTCGGTCCCTCCGCCGTCAACCACACCTTCAATGACCAAAGCCCTAGAATACCTAAAATGCTAAAAGAAGCATAGAGACTGCTTGAATTGGAGAGAGTTATCCTTGAAACTACTTCTCAATTACATTTCATCTAAAAGTTTATGTTGATAATTGCAGTTCTTTTTTATATTTTTAATACTCGTCCGTCTCAAAATGAGTGTGTTGATTTTATTTTTATTTTTTAAAAATAAAAATTATAAAATAATTTAGAGTATTTTTAGTATAACCTTCATTTTCTCTACCCATGTGCAGATTTGTTCATGTGCATAAGTGATAAGGGTAATATGAAAAGAATAATAATATAATAGCATAAAAATAGAAACAAGACACTTATTTTAGAACAAAAAATTTAGACAAACAAGACACTCATTTTGGAACGAAGGGAGTATTAATTATATATTAACACGGTACTACGAAAATGTTAAATTTTTTTTATAACAACGAAAATGTTTGATTGATTTTAGAACAATGCAAAACTTAATTTTTAGTGGAACATGGATATAATTGATTTCAGCTCAAATTTATAAAGTTTTGAGCTTGTTTAGTTTTGACGATTTGATTCTAGCTCTTCCATTCGTACTGGATATGGATAATTACTCGGATTAAAAAGTGATATTGTTGAGAATCACTGCTGGAAATGAAAGTAACATATATAGAAGAATGTCGATATAAAATTGCAAAATCCAAATTTCAGTCAGATTATAAATATTACAGAGATTCTGGACAAATTATGAAGATTCCAACAAACTTTTGGCCAAAAATGATAGAAGATAAATGGTAAAATTTGCATTCTAGTTGAATTGCACATGATGAGAAATAATCGTTCTCTATTTAAGTTAACCGACGAAATGAATTTGAGTTTGCACGAAATATGCTTAAGTTACAGATACAAAAAGAAAGAAAAAATTGAAAATAAAGTATCTAGTATAGACAAGTGATTTGTAATTTCTCCAATATTCCAAGAGATTACAATACTTCCCCTTATTGAAAGTAAGAGCAAGAAGTTTTCCTCGAAAACTCTCGGATCTAACAAAAGAAAGTTGAATATGAGTGATGAGTAATAAAGTATCGTATTTTTCTTTCCAACGTGTAACTATCTATTGGTTGACAAATGTGACACTCAGACCAAAGTAGATATGCATGCAATGGAATAAAAATGGCCAAATGAAGAACAAAAGAGAGGGTATAAAATAACATCAACTACATACACAAAATATCTACATTAATTGCCATTGGTGCGTATTTTTGTTGGTATTTTGGGTACACTAGTGTACAAGAAACTGTTAGAACTAAGAATTGTGTCAACATATTCTAAAATCGGCAGATAAGCAAGAACAAGAATGAAATCTTTATAACCAACCAGAACCTGAACCAGGTATATATTTTCAGCTTCGTTTTTAACAACGGCAGATAAAGAAGCTATCTGTACGCACATTCTGGGACGCACTCTAATAGCTTAGCTTGCTTATGTTCTCCGCCCACCATTTCTCTGCTTCTAACTCACTACTGAAATGTTTCCGGCTGTACAACACCATAACATATAGCATGTAAGCTTTGTACATTCAGGCACATTTATATTGAACAAATAATGTAAGTTTAACCTAAACCAAGTCAAAGATATCATGCAACCACATTAAAATTCACGTACCACTCCGACCCAAAATAAGTGTCTTGTTTCTATTTTTTTGCAAAAATTAAGAATTACTAGATAATTTAGTGTGTTTTCAATATTACCCTCACTTTATCACCTACACCTCATGTAGAGATTTACCCATGTGCATAAGTAATAAGAGTAATATGGGAAAAACAATAATATAATAGCCTAAAAATAGAGTATGAGAGCTAAACGACATTAAAATTGAAATTAGACAAACATGACACTCATTTTGAGACGGAGGGAGTATATTCACCCAAGTGAGTTTATGGGAGCGAAATGACACGCTGGATCCAAGCATCACAACCTCATTGGTGGCTTAGCTTAAATCTCCAAATAATTCTTAGTTGAGGACTCTCTCTCTCTCTCTCTCTCTCACTCGTACTCTCTCTCTCTCTAGGACTCTCTCTCTCTCTCTCTCTCTCTCTCTCTATATATATATATATATATATATATGTTTCATAAGAGGGTATTCATTTCATTGTATATAGATATAGCTATAATTAATACTCACTACATCACAAAATAAATGTCTTTCTATTTTGAAAAATATTAACAAGTTAGTGTTTTTATTGTTCGTGTGTTGTAACTTAAGTGATAGTAGCTACTCCATCCGTACCAAAATAAGTGTCTTGTTTTCTTATTAGGAAGTTACTTAGACATGAATTATCAATAATGTCTCTACAATAAATTAGTATCCTTTGAGTTTGTTAGAACACATGCCCATGGGGTGAGTGAGTAAATAATCACCACTAACTTGTCAATTTTTCGCAAAATAGAAAGGAAGACACTATTTTTTGGGACGGATGTAGTAACTTATGCAGGGACACTATTGGTAATTCATGCATAATCTAGCTTCTTAAAAATGAAACAAGACACTTATTTTGGGACGGAGGGAGTATTTCTAGATGGAAAACCTTAGTTATTGACAAGGTCACATGGTTAACTTACTGTTAGGCATCAAAACCCTACAACTCATACCCTTTCTTCTCCATTTTTAAACAAACCCTAGAACCAAATCATTTCCATGCCAACATTGGCAGACTCAGATATAAACATCATGGACCAGAAGATTTCTTCTACCCAAGGATGTGATAATAAAATAAAAAAAATGAAATTAGTCACCACACAACACTACCCTGTATGAATGCCGCACAGGTTGCTCTAGCTAATAGTTAGACAAAGATAGAGTGAATTGTTTGACAAAGTACATATATTTTGAACTGCAACCATGACAGTCCAATCATAACAATGACAAGGTATGCTCAGCAAGGTCATGCATAGATAATTTCAGCAGGTCTAGTTCCTTAATTATTATTCGTTAAGGAAATTATATTTCGGATAAACAAATTCCAAATTTCAAATAAAATTATGGGCCTCATAAGTAGGAAAGAATTTTAATGAGCTAACAATTTTTCATCATCAATTGCCAATAGTATACTGGAGGCAGTCACAATATATACACTACTTGCATAGATATTAAGAGAATTAGGACATATATGTACCTGATTTGAACTTGTTTAAAATGGTTGCCACCCCCAGGCAAAGAAGAAAGTGTTAAGTAAATACCGGGCTCTTTCACCATCCACACTGCTTTCTCCGATGTCTCTTTCCTCCCATTTGACAAACCAGGAGCTACTGTGCTTCCAGATTCATCAAATGTTGATGATCTTCTGTCTGCTCTACATTCTTCAGGGGCTCCGTCAGCCATCTCTTTCAACTGCCATAGAATTCAACACAAATTACAATTCTGTGCAGTAACAGTACACTTGAATAGATTACACCAGTAACACAAAATAAATCTTGCAATTAAAATTACTGCAAGTTTCATAGGTGACTAAATGTGTGCTATAATTTATATATGCATCAACACTAAATGATCACCATCACAATTATTCGCAGTGCGTTATCAGGAACTGCTTTGGTTGGATCATGGGAAAGATGATTATGTAGGTGCAGTGATAAGGCCCAACAAGAAGAATATTGCAAGACCTGGAAATTAACATATCTTAGCAGGCTACCAAGACATGTTGGGCCAAGTGGTTAAAACACTTTGGATTCCCTCTGAGGCCTCAAGTTCGAGTCTCCTTGTTGATAGTATGGGGTGAGATTTGTGGGGTGGGGTATAAGGTCACTCATTACACTAATACTGAACCAGTAAAATCCTTTACCTGATCAGATAGAGATCTCAGTACTTCCTTTGCAGCTTTGTACTTTTCAGCTTCCTCCTCTGCTATTGCACCGACATCTTTCAACTGTCTTGATGTTTTATCAAGTTCCGCTTCTAGAACTTTGGATTTGCGAGTAAGATCCTCCACCTACATGAGCATGATTCTGATGTGAGGACAAGAAAACAAAGAAGGTATCCTTGCACATGAGGTAAATGCATTAATTCTTTCAAAAAAGCAAAGAATGATAAAACTTACCTGTGACCTTAATATTATTACTTCTTTACCAAGGCTGCTATTTGGTTGCTTAGAATCATCAAGAGTGACTTCTGAATGTACACGTTCACTACAAGGGGATGCTGTTGTCAAGGAATATGGACTCGACCATATTGAGACAGGAGATGTAGCTCGAGAAGCCATTGTTGAAACAGGATCAGAAGCAGTCGTTTTCTGTGAGTTTCCAGACCTAGAGCTGCTTAATGTTCTTGACATGTGAAAGCTCCCCCATTGAAAACTTCCATGAAAAGCAAGATAACTGTTTACATCTGATTTCCTGTTGCAATTTATATCTTGAATTTCAGTCTCTTTAGCCACGTCAAAAGTGGCAAGCTTGGAAAGACGTCCACGAGATTTAGGATTTAGAGTCTCCCTCACAGTAACATCATTATAATTTTGCTGCATATTGGCAGATGGAACCTTAGGAATCCGTGCAGTTGGTCCAGATTCCATGGGATTCTTTAATTTTACAAAGCAGTCATCGCAGACACGAAAAGGCTTGTTGCTAATAGGCGCCAAAGAGGCTTTTAAAGACTTGTTACTGCTGCAAGTGCTGCAAACAACAAGCCCACAGTTGTAACAATTGTGGCGCTTCCTCATAAAATTAAATGGATTGCGGCAACTGGAACATGCTGAATGATCGACGTTAGAAACACTATTATGAATACAAATTGCAGCGGTAAAATTGGAACCGCACACAACATTCATTACTTGTTTCTCTTTCAAAGCTTCAACCAGGGTAGGAATTTTTCTATTATCAGTGTCTCCATGTCCTAGTTGACCATTTGCACCCTTTCCCCAAGTGTAAACCTCAGCATGTGAAGTCAAAACTGCAACATGATGAGATCCACATGATATCTCTTTGATTTGAATGTTTTTGATATTCCCTTCAATGCAAGTGGGAAGCTTATTCCCAACAATTCCAGGATTTCCAAGTTGTCCATATTCTCTACTGCCCATTGTATATACTTTTCCAGCTGCTGTTAGACCAATAGTGAAGCTATCGCCACAGGCTACTTGACAGAAGTTTGTGTCATCTGGAAGTGCTATGCGAGATGGCACTAGTCTACATTCCATATCACCATGTCCAAGCTGGCCTTTATCCCCACTACCCCATGTGAACAGTTTTCCAGCTGAGGAGATATCTGCAACTACTGCAGCAGAGTGCCAAACTCCACAAGATGCTCTCATTGTTCGATATTGTTTCAGATTTTCAACTTCTCTCGGCACAAGTGTGCTACTAAGATCTCCATGGCCTAGGGCACCAAAAGTTCCATCTCCAAAAGTAAACAACTTACCTGCTGATGTAACAATGGCTGTATGCCAAGGTCCACAAGAGACAGATGTCACATGCACACCTTCTATCTGTCTACAAACCTTTTTAGGGGTCCAGTAACTGACTTCACTCCCATGCCCAAGAATACCATCTCCCCAAGAATAAAGATCACCCGAACCTGTCACAACACAGGTATGGCAATCCCCACATGCAGCTGATTCAACGATGGAGCCAATTAAAGCATCAATAACCTTTGGTTGGGAAACATGATCAGTTTCTGTCCCATGCCCAAGTTTGCCACTTGCTCCTTCACCCCAACTGAAGATCTCCCCTCGTTTCGTGACTATCATGGCATGCTTACTGCCACAAGCAATATTTTGGGCATTAAGGGCAACTTTTGCTTCCAAGACCTTTGGCACAAGTGCATCCATTCTATTTCTTGCAGCAGATAGACTAATTCCGTGAACCACCCAATTACTTATGCCTTCCCCCCAGACAAAAACATCAGCCAAAGCATCGAAATCTTCATGTGAAGATCCCTGGCTAGAAGAACTTAAGCCACTGGATAAACTAATTTGACTTGCATCAACTGCAGTGCTGCTACTATCTGACTGATCCAGAGTGTGTGGTTTGGTCGCTGCAGTAAATGATACAAGATCAGATAATGTTTTCCACTTGCCGCCTAGGAAACTTTCGTTAGCTTTTTGCCTGTTTCCTGGATCCTGTAATAGCTGAAACAAGTGAACAAATATACAGGGAAAATTAAATACTAATCTGTATAACATGGATTTCCCAATAACAATACCTTATGGATCATATCAGTGCTGCTTGATGAGGCATCAGAGGGGCAGGATTTTGTACGATCTGATGACAAATCACTTCCTCGTATCACGTCACTTCTCCCTTTATGATTGTTACCCTGTGGAACCAATGCCTTGAGAGCAGTAATCCAGACTTCTGCTTCCTCCTTGTCCTTGCATATCTAGTGTAGGTCGACAAAACATTAGAGATGTTACAACGAATAAGTTATAAGGTTAATACATGTACATTGCTTAATTTAAAAACAAATTTGAGATGCCACCAGGAAACAATGACCCACATTGCTCTCCTCCTTTGAGCATTAGCCTACTAGTGACACTTGCTATGGATCATGGGCAGGAAGGGTTAATCTTAAACTTTGAAAAATCAACATCTTATGGAAATCCTAGAAAACTTTGGACACAAGATCAATCTTCAAATTATTGTGTATATTAAAGTTCCAAAAGGTGTTGATGGGTATAACCTTGTATGCCTCAAAAATGAGGTTAAATAGTTTATTCAGAAGAAAATAATATTCCTACAACAAGTACTTGAAGAAAGGGAAAACCATTCTATAATAAGTGGTAAGACTAAGAACTATAGGCCACTACAGGTGGGAGTGTCTTTTTTAGCTAAAAGACCAAGGAACTACGTACCTATCCAGCTGAATAAATCTCCTCAGTCAATGGAGCTAACCTTATTCATGAACGAAGCCAACTAATGATTCCTCACTCTTTTGGAATAAGCAGAAACCTCAAATAGGACTAACATTCATTCACTGAGAAAGTGAGCCTGAAAGCAAGAGCACAAAACACTCACCAAATCCAATGACCTGTTACTGTATATAAGAGAAAATGATTGGTATTCCTTCTCAGGCCTTGGGTAGCGGTGAAATATTGCCTGACAAACCAAGTAGAACAGCAGTGATTATGTTCCATGTTTCAATAAAAACATTGGGTTTTCCCAAACTACAAGTGAGTATGCATATTTTTACTTACACTAGCCCTTGGACACATGCTCAGAGAAGAATGCTTATGAAATTTTATATATGCCTAATGTCGGGCCGTCTCAATGATTTTAGAGGCCCTGTGCTAAAAGAAAAAACTAGGCCCTTAATTAATGATTTTGCCGTTTTATTTGGGGGAGATCAACAGTTTTTTTTCATTAATTAAATTAGCCGTAGGTTGTGTCCGTTTCTTTCCACACAAAGAGTTTTTTTTAATTATTTTTTTCTTATTTTTTATCAATTCAACCAATCAACAAGCCTTCATTTGTTGGGCCCTATCTAGTACTATTTCCAAATATTGGGCCCTTCATTAACGGGAGCCCTGTGCTGTTGAACCTATTGCACATGCCCAGCTACGGGCCTGCTTAATGTAATAATGTCCATTTATATTTAAGCACAACGTACCCTCATTTTGTACCATTTTACAATGGCATAGTAGCCCTTTAATATTAAGCACATTTTCTTTTCTACCCAAAAAAAAAAAAAAAAAATTAAACACATTTTTTTACTCCTCAAAAGATAATATAGACCTAATGTTCCCTAATTTACTTGATTATGTTCATGAATCAACATACATGAACCCATATTTGTTTACTGTCGCCAGTCAGCATCTGGGTTCAAACTCTTCTTCAGCTAAGCTTCACCATCTGGATATAAGTAGAAACATTTCATCAGTGGATCACCGAATGCTATTTAATCTTCAGTGAAGTTAAATGCTCCCCATTGACCACTGTCAACCCCTTTCTTGCTTCTTGTATGGTGATCATGAAAGTCTCTGCCAAATGACTCACAGCTATTGCTCCACAATAAGTTGGTTCAGGATATAATATAAGCTACAAAACTTCTACTGTTTTTCTTTTCCTATTATTCATGCAATTTGCTTTAGCTATTTTGAACTTCTATTGTCTATTACTATAACTTATGTAGTTTGCTTTCTTTTCTTTTTTCAACAAAGAGATCAATTCAACTATTTGTCTATCACGAAAATTAAAGATGGCACAAACTTACAGTACGCTGTCCAGGTACAATCTTCGAAACTTGATTTAGTTTAAGATGTTCCTCTTCCTTGTCAGAGGTCCATATCAACATTGTGTGATCCTGAAACATATGAGAATAAATTTCATACAATGGCCACAATACATATATAGAGAAACGCTAAATTATGCTTGATTTTTTTATGGACAGCTAAAATGTGTTTCAGCTGGAAGATCCCAGTCACTACCCATTGATGATTAAATATGATAGATAACTTCTCAAAACCTGCTTATTCATATAATCCGACTACTTTGTTCAGGGATAAGTCAAAATATCCTAGTTATACAGTTAACTGAACTTATATATATGTAAGATACTAAGAATATAAAAATAAATAAAAACTATTCTGCAAATTACAAAAACCACTACATATTGAAAATTATGGAGACTAAGGTTCCAAAATAACAAGTCTCGTGCAAATTTTCATGAGAAAACCACATTAATAGAAGCAAACAGAAAGCATTCATTTTTACTTGCTTAATGCAAGGCAACTCACACTTTTCTTTTCTTTTTTAGCGGTTGATTTCACTTGATCCCTCGAGATCTCAATGTCAAGTTTTTTGTACACTTGCGGACAAAAAAAAGGGTTAATCGGTTCTGCCTCCCTTGGACTGACACTTTTTTTGGGTTTAGCCCCTAATTAGGGTTTAGCCAGTTTTGAGCCCCTGGACTTCATTTTTTTAATTAAACTCACATTACCAGTTATAGTCGATTTTGATGGGATGCGTCATCATGCCACCTAAGATTTTATACCACGTCAACAGTACACGTCAGACTCCAACTGTGATAGATGGAATGATAGCTTTTCAATTCATTTTTTTGAGGTAAGAACGCCAAAACGACGTTTTGGGTGTGGTTATCTTAAATAATTAAACATTTTTGTTCCATCTATCGCAGCTAGAGGCTCAAGTGCACTAAAATCTTAGGTGGCATGATGATGACGTGTCACCCTAAGCTGACATGGCACATCAAAACGGCTACAACCGATATTGCGGGTTTAATTATAAAATAATAGATGAGTCCAAGGGTTCAAACTATTCTAAACCCTAATTTAGGGCTAAACAAAAAAGTGTCAGTTCAGGGGAGGCAAAACCATTTAACCAAAAAAAAAAAAAAAGGCAACTCACACTTGAGAGTCGGAAATAGAAGAACTTTGGCTTTCCGATGCGCCCATACTTCAGTAGATTTGCCCCTTTCTTTAGAGCAGCGATGGCCTGCAAATACAACAATATGTAAATTTAAGAGCATACAGTTATATGATGGGTGACAGAATAAGCAATGCCAAACCAAAATAGCTTTTAAAGATAATAAGAACCCACTAAATTCTTCACAACTGCAGAGAAGAGAAATATATATTAAGACAAGAGAATTTCCTTCTTTTTTTTTAATTTCTGAATCAAAGACAAGTTCTTGAAACTAGTAAAGAGAGTGTCAAAACATTGAATTCTGCCAGAGAGGATGAGTTTGGGCATGATTTAGGTAGAACTGTGAGTAGTTTGATTATTTTTTTGGTCGCATATGTTGGAAGATATGTACTTCAAGAAACCATAAGGCATCAACAGTTAAATCATGATGCCTCCAATCTGACAGCTTTAGATGTGAAAGAAGATCACACTAACTTCGTCCCAAAGTGAGTATCCAAGTTCCTTTTTTATTAGTTAGTTAAACATGAATTACCAACATTATTCCTAGGACAACTTAGTTTGAACCCTTTGAGTTCGTTCCAACAAGAGGGCATGAGAAAGTGGACACTCATTTTGAGGCGGAGGGAATACATAAACTTCATGAATACTGACATCTTCCATAAGTAGACTATTATATTAAAATCAAAATAAACACAAACACAAGCGTAGTAGTAAAAAAATGCACTTTTTTATATAGAAAACATGACGGCAGTGGCAAAATAGATACATACATCAAAGCCTGTCTGGCTATAATACTATGATCAAGAAATATTTATAGAAATTTGTGTTGCAAAACTATAAGAAAGTAATCTAAGGATATAAGAAAAAGACTACCAGCTCAGTTTCCCTCTCAGGTGTACTATTCCTCTGGAAACCAGCCATTCACATTGCAATATCAAGTCTATCCCTTGCACAAAATAGAATCCATTCAGACGGTACCATATTTCTAGAGGATGATGACATAATTTCAATCTTCGCCCCATGTAAAAGCTTGCCACACTTCTTCCACTACTAGAATCCTAAACATCAATTTATTTACAAAGAAACCTATATCCCATAAATCTTCAAGTCCACCTGATAGGAACCAAGTAACAAAATATCATGATCAATCACATGAGAGGGCAAATTGAAAACAGAAATAATAATAATACACATTTTCATCATAAATAAGCACTTTTGCAAGTGCATTAAGAAACAAACCAGATCTTAAACATCTTCAAAACAATGCTAAAGCTAGGGTTTCACGGAAAAATAAATTGTTCTCAAATCTCTGCAAATTTCCTAGAAGCTCCATATTGCAACTGCAAATAAAACGAGATCAAAACTTGCATAATTGCATTTTTTATTTGGAAAGAAAATTTTGCATGAGACAAGAACACGTCAAAAGAAAATTATGCACGGCATCAAATTTCCTTTTCATTTTCTTAAGTTTCTCGGCGACCATACAGAATCTGGCAGGGAACGTGAAGACGTAATAGAAACTAGAAAGGTCATAGAATGAGAGAAGTGTTGACCTACATTGGCATTTGAATTAAGATATTGGCAATAACCAGGAGATTTGGAAATTCGGTAGAACCTGAGACACAAATGACGACGAGGAGCCAGAAGATAAAAAAACACATAATACAAGTAATGATGGCGGAAAATTGTGTTTGGGAAAAGAGTAAATCTATCTATTAATATATATAAAGTAGGAACATTTACTGCCATGTGTCACTGCCTTAGATTTTAGAGAAATATTTATTATTATTTATTGTTAATATATA
>JAYMTA010000473.1:0-28164 GCA_036897625.1 Pelargonium cotyledonis | reverse complement strand
GGTCCTGCCGTTCTCTGCGAGGTCCTTGGCGAGGCGGAGGGCGGCGGCGCCGGCAAGGTGAGGAGCGAAGTGAAGCGCAAGATCGGCAACGTTGCTAGAGTCACCAGCAACGCCCTCTACATGATTAATCGCCTCGACCAGACCCGCCCTCGATCTCAACTCATTGGACGGCCCTGATCTCTTCCTAATTACTGCATTATTTACTACTACTATACTTGGTCACGTTTGTTCTTATTTGTTGTCGTTTTGAGGGATAGAGGAACTGTATGTAAGTTTTAACTATAAGTTTAAATAGTGTGATGCATATATTATTTGGATAAATATTTTACCATGCATGTTTGGAGTGTAGCAATAGAATGGGGTGGGGTGAGAAGGGAATGAGTTAAAGTTGGTTGTTATTTTGCTTGAAAGCGTAACCGAACGTTTGCAATTGTCGAGTGGTTAATCCGCTAACGCTACTATTGTGATGTCTCGTACTCAAGCCAAATGAGTGAGAATCGATATTATAAATGCTACACAACTTGATATGTCCAATTTGTGGTTCCCTCTCTTCCAACTTCAAATTGTTTGCTTAAAATTTGGAGTTAGTGCATGGTTGATCGCGACCTATAAATTTATATGCAAAGAAAGATGGTGTTGGGTTTTGATACTTTTGGGCATTATATATTAGTAAAAGACTTTATTTGTTTCATGAACTTTTATGTTTTGACTCAATTTATTTTATTATTTTTTAATTTAAAATAGTTTCTAAACTTTCGTTTTCCAACTCGATTTGGTCCATTATAAACTTTCGTTTGACCCAAAATAATCGAAGAACTTTAAAATATTGATCCAAAATGGTCTTTGTCTATTTCAAGTGTCAAATTGGAACTTTTACGTTTATATTCTTGCATATGAACTATGAATTTTTGTTAAAAACCTTAAGCCTAGGGAGTATGTCTTCATATCTCCCTATTTCAATTATAAATATTGACACATGGATCAATCACCATATGACATCTTGATACATAAAAAGAAAAACAATAATCACGGTCAATCATACATCAAATGCAATTAATCTTGGTGACACATTGTAGTCATAAATTCAAGATTTGGTCCGTTTGGGACCCAACACTTGGTTTAAGAGTATGACCATACATCCTTATGTTTTTTTCAAAAAAAATTGAGCAAAATCGATCTTATTATAAATCAAAACTAAAAACATTCTAAATAACCGTTTGGGACCCAAGTCCTTCAAAAGACAATTTCGATGTTCTTGTCAAAACATGAGGCACATTATTTGCTGACCTACTAACAAAATGAAATACCCTCTAGACTGAATGGTCTCAATAACCATATGGTCAACATCTTATCTAAACACGCAAATAATTACACTCTCGAAATGTCACTAAAACAGTAAAAAGGTTACATGGGCCATACATGAGCTCGGCCCAATACCATAGATCTTGGTGTTAATATAATTAACGGGCCCGACCACATCATCTAATTCTCAAGTTTTTCCTTAAACCCTAGCTACCTTTCTGCTGCTAGGGTTTTCTGCAACTCTCAGTCACAGCATGGAAGGCATCGACATGGAGGCACCTCCGTCTCCGGCAAGCCAATTCGCCGACGATTTCGGCGTGTCGATCCTCTCTCGCTTCAGCAATTCTCAGAAAGAAGACCACCAGCGCCTATGTTCTGTCATAGGAACCATGTCCCAGGAGCTCAAGGACCAGAACATCCCCTCCACCCCCATCGCCTACTTTGGCGCCACCTGCTCCCCCCCCCTCGCCTCCTTGGGCGCCCCCGCCCCCTCCCTGGCCCGCCTCTCCCGTGAGCCTGAACCCCCCTCTCACGCCGTTGAGGCTCTCCTCACCATCCTCTCCCTTCTCCTCCCCAGAATTTCTGCTGCAATTTTGAAGAAAAAGAGGGACTATTTGTCTGAGCTCATTGATCGGTCTCTGCGGTGCGCGTCCCTGTCCGCTGCTGGCGCGGCCTCAGCTGTCAAATGCATTGCGCATTTATTGATTATCAGGGATGGTGCCAATTGGTCGGATATGTCACGGCTATACGGAATCCTAGTAGGGTTCATCACTGATCACCGCCTTAAGGTGATTTTCGAAACACTGAACTGTTTTTCATGTGAACAATTTATGGATAGAGCTGTAGTTTCTGGTTTTGATGTGTCATGGAGGTTGGTTTTGTTATCATTTTTTTTATCTGAACTTTTTCTGCAAATTAACTACAAGACCGTGACAGTCACATTACGAAGAGCGCCAATTTCACATTCTGATTAGTTCAATTTTGCCTTTTTTATTCTTTAGCTCATCTTAATTTCTCTGATGACAGTTCATTTGCTATTTATATCTTGGCATCCTCAGCTGTTTCGTTTTGATTTTTACACAGAACATTATGTATACATAAATTTCTGATAAAACTTTTGAACTTGTCTGCTGGCCTGATTCTGATCAGGTAAGGAAACAAGCTCAATTGAGCACTCGTGACGTCTTACAAACTTTACAAGGAACATCAGTGCTGTCACCTTCCAGTGAAGTGATTACAAACAAGTTGGCAAAGTGTATTTTGCTTGCCGGTGGATCAAGTGAAAACGAGACTGAAGGAAGTAAAGGTGCTCAGGAGATTTTGTTTATTCTGGATGCTTTGAAGGATTGTCTTCCTCTCATGTCTTTGAAACACACAACTAGCACCCTCAAATATTTTAAACCCCTTGTGGAACTGCGAATGGCCCATGTTAGTAGGCATGTTACCGATAGTGTGTATGCATTTTGTCTTCACCCAACTTCAGAGGTTTTGCCTGAGGCACTGCTTGATTTGTTAGGCTCTTTAGATCCCACAAAAGATACTACTGCAGATGGCATGACAGTCACTGCCCGCATACTAGATGTTGGAATGAAGAAAGTGTATTCCCTCAATCGACAAATCTGCGTTGTCAAACTCCCTGCTGCATTCAACAAGCTTAAAGGTACAGTGCAACATTTATTCTACTCTCTCTGCAGTAGAAGCTTAATTGCGTTTACTTGTCGAGTTTCTATGTCTCATTGATCTATATCCCTCCTGTTTAAATGTATTTCAGTTATTCAAAGTGACTGAAAATCTTATAGTTTATTCTCATCATGAGTTGCAGAAATTTTAGCCTCTAAACATGAGGAGGCCATATATGCTGCTATGGACGCATTCAAGAGTCTGATACACACATGCATTGACGAAAGCTTGATAAAGCAAGGAGTAGATCAGATTATGACGAACACTCACACAAGTACAAGATTGTCTGGGCCAACTATCATTGAAAAAGTGTGCGCAATTATTGAAAGCTTACTTGATTATCCCTTCGCTGACGTTTGGGATGTGGTTTTTCAAATTGTTTCGGTGATGTTTGATAAATTAGGTACTTGGTACTCTATTTTGTGTGATATTTCTTTTCCAGACCCGTTCTCTTTTTGTGTGTGTTCATTTTGTACAAGTTTTTTGAGTTGCCCTGTTTAAGATATGGTATTTGATTCATTTAATGCACTGGAAATGTATACACTTTGCCTATAAAAAAAAATGTATACTCTTTTGTCTTCAAGGCCAAACCATACCTCGTTTTTAAGGTTATGATTCTTTGCCTCACATATTAAGGCATTCCTTCATGAAAGTGACACATCATGCCTGTAACTCTCAAATGTAAAATTATGCGAATTTTATACATAAAGGTTCATAGGTAAATGAAAAATAATAAACTAGGCTCAGATTTAGGTGCTGTAATAAAAATTTGGGCCACTGGGAGAAAAATTATCACTCTTAAGTTGAGTTATTTTCCCATGTTTATAGGAGATGGATGATATTGTATCTAGATTTGATACAAGGAAACTATTGAATTGAATATGGTTGGCAGTAAAAGGGTGAATGCTTATATTTGCTTGTTGTTTTCAATTCATTGTTTTTGGATGTGTGTGTAAGGAAGCTATTTTGATGGGCGTATTCTTTTTATCAAATTCTATGTGCATCTTTGCCTGGTTAATTAGTGTTTTTGTTTGGTTTGCATTTAGTTTTTACCCAATGCACTGGTTTTTCTTGCTTTTTTGTTATATAAGTTTATAATGTTTTAATAACCTTGATTGTATAGGAAAGAGTTCTTCTCACCTTTTGAGTGGAACCCTCAAGGGCTTGGCAGAGATGCAAAAGTTGCCAGATGAAGCTTTGCCCAACAGAAAGCAGGTATTTTTATTTATTATAATATTGTTGCCTCTCTTGAATTTCCCTGTTCTATTCTTAGTTGTGAGTTTTCAAGACCAGAAGGGTTGTGAGTATTCAAGACCAGAAGGGTAGCACTAGTACGCGTAGTCATTAACATTTTTCTGGTTGAGTGGGCGAATCGGGCTGATAATCTTTTCTTTTTGGAGCTAATATCACAGTGTCTCATGTGTTTGCTACATCTGTCATTTGTCAGCTATCTTACTGCTAACTTACATGATGTGATTGTCAATCTACAGCTGCATGATTGTGTTGGATCTGCTCTTGGTGCAATGGGACCAGAAACTTTCTTAGGCCTTCTACCTCTCAAGTTGGAGTCTGAAGACCTATCTGAGGCAAATGTCTGGCTTTTTCCAATACTTAAGCAGTATACTGTTGGTGCTCGTTTAGGCTTCTTTACAGATGAAATGTTGGGTATGGTGGGACTGATAAAGCAGAAGTCTCAAAAGGTTTTAAAACTCCACCCATAACTTAAGTCTGCATCCTTTATTTTGCGTATTGTTTCTTAGACTACATCTCTTTTGACAGCTTGAGCGAGAAGGACGAATAATTGCCTCAAGAAGCACTGATGCGCTTGTAAACTCTTTGTGGTCTTTGCTGCCTTCATTTTGCAATTATCCTTTGGATACTGCTGAAAGTTTCAAGAACCTAAAAGAAACTTTGTGTAAAGCCCTTCGTGAAAGTCCTGATGTTTGTGGGATAGTATGTTATAGTTTGCAGATACTTATTCAGCAGAATAAGAGAGGCCAGGAAGAAAAAGATGACAAGTCTGGTACTGAATTGTCCATTGCCACACAACAAGCTTTGTCCCATTACAGTCCACGAGTTGCAGCAGATAATTTATCGGTGCTGAAATCATCTGCTCTTGACATGTTGTCTGTTCTTAAAGATATCTTCCTAGAATCTGTAAAAGATGATGGTGGTTGTTTGCAGGTATATTTACTCTCATTAGGATTTTTAAGGCTAATTCAATAGTTCTTTTGATGTTTGTTTAGCCGAAATTGTATGACTTTTGTTATATTTTTTCCTAGTTTGTGGCTTTCAAAAGCTGATAACTTTGGCTTTATTATTAAGGGGATAATCTACTGTATCTTTTGATTAAAAATCCAAGTATTCTGAATGTGTTTGATGAGTGGTTCTTCTCACCCGTCTGGTCTTACCAAGGCTGTATGGGGGAAGATGGGTAGACTGGGAGGTTCAGTTTATCACAGATCTATATATTTGCGAAATTTTGTGATTCTGTGCAATTTGTGTTTCGAGTCTTGTTTTCATTTGCAAAACTTTGATATTGACAATAGAGTAGCTGAAGATCAATATGCTCAAAATTGAATTGTTTCTTTTGTCAAGGCATAAGCATTTAGATGTGTTGAATAGTTAATGTTATCTACATCATCTTGCCATTATGTGCTATTATTTCCATTCGTGTAGCCTTGATGATATTCATAATATTTTTCAGTCCACAATTGGGGAGTTTGCTTCCATATCAGATAGAAAAGTCATTGCAAGATTTTTCCAACGTACAATGCAAAATCTTTTGGAGGTCACTAAAGAGGCTGCTGCTGAAGAGGCTGCCGGTAAAGAAGAGAACTCTAGGGATTCGAATTCCATGCGGATTGATAGTTCATCAAAAGAAAGCTCTCCTTCGCATAATAGGTGTGCTTGGTTCATTATTTAGTTGCTTATCCAACTTTTAAATTTCCGTAGTTCATGCTTGTGGCGGTCATCTAGTTTTAATATATGAAATTCTGCTTTGCTAATTTAGACATTGTCTACTGAATGTTTTGTTGGGTCACTCTAATTGTTTGGCTTCCAATTTATTGCCAACTCTTTACCACAGGGCTAAACTACTTGACTTGGCAGTTGCCCTTTTGCCTGGTTTGATTCCTAGTGAGATTGACGTGTTATTTGTTCCAGTACGGCTTGCACTAAAGGTTTGTCAGCACTTAATTGGTAATTAGTCTATGTTTTCAGCCGTATGTAAGGATACATACTTCGAGCTCTTTGACAATGGATGGTTGAATTCATTTTCAGTAAATTATTTTGGAACTGCAGGATAAAGAAGGTTCAATTCAAAAGAAGGCATACAAAGCTCTTTCAGTGATACTCAGGGTATTTAATCTACCATATTTGCAACTTGTGCCATCCATTGTGACCAGACATTAAGTATCATACTATAGTTAGAATTCTTAGTGTCTTGGTTAGAACAACTATACAACTGAATAAATCCTCTGATCTTTAGATTTTAAATATACGCATACTTATGAAAATATTTCCTTTTCTGGTTGAGGCGCCATGATCTCAAATTTATTTTCCATGAATAATCTGACTTGTTGCTATTTCATTCTCATCTTCATTTAGGGAACAAATAGCCATTCTTTATATATATATATATGTGTGTGTGTGTGTGTGTGTGTGTATTCATAGCACAAATATACTGATAAGCTGATCTGTTCTCTGCTTTGTCTTGTCAGAATTGTGATTGGTTTCTTTCATCCAAAGGCGACGAATTGCTTGAACTTATGATTGAAGTGCTTCCTAAATGCCATTTTTCAGCCAAACATTACAGGCTTGACTGTTTACATCTTTTAATAGTCCATGTCTCCAAGGTTATTATATATTAATTGGTTTTATAATGTCTCTTATGTATTATGCGGATGCAATTGTTGTATTTTGTAACGATTTTGACATTTCCATCATATGGGTAGTTGCCATCATTGCTAATTTAACACTATGGTTTTGTTTACAGAATAATTCAGAGCAGATGAGGCATGGTGTCATTAGTACTTTTCTTACTGAAATAGTACTAGCTTTGAAAGAGGTATCCTATGTTTTCTGCTGGATTACTTGTTAACGGTGTTTTAACTTTTGCTGTTATCATTATTGCTTTTCTTGTAGATTGATGGTTTATCACCAAGATGATTATCCTATATATGTGTTTCAAATAAAAAAAATTGACACTGTTTTTGTGTGAATCATGCAGAAAGTGATAAACGTTTCTAGGACATGTAATTTTGTGATATACTAGCAGTAACATTTCATTGGCGATTAAATTGACTGGACATGTAAATTTGTGAAGATTAATGTTTTGATTTGACGTTATTGCAGTGGAAATAAGATCTAGGATTTCTTGTGATTAAATATGCCCTACTTAAAATTTTAAGAAATTCATATTTTTGTTCAATTCAATATTTATTTTTATATTTCTTCTGAACGTTATACTGTGTATAATGGTAAGTTATCCTCTTTGATTCAATATTTTTCTTTTTCTTCTGAACTTTATACTGTGTATAATGCTAAGGTATCCTCTTTGATTCATCATGCAGTCTAATAAAAAAACGAGAAACAGAGCTTACGAGATACTTGTCCAGATTGGCCATGCATGCGGAGATGAAGAGAATGGTGGAAAAAAAGAGAATTTATATCAATTATTTAGCATGGTACAATCTCTGTTTTATTTGTGTTTTTGAAGGTTAATCATTGGAAGTCTTATCCTTTGAAAACAAATGGACCAAGGTGTCATCTTAAATTTTATTTTGCGACTGTTCTATACGTTTACAAAGGAAAACATAATCATGGTTGCAGGTAGCTGGAGGCTTGGCCGGTGAAACTCCTCATATGATCAGTGCTGCTGTTAAAGGCTTAGCTCGATTGGCTTATGAGTTTTCTGATCTTGTTTCTACTGCTTACAATGTGATTCCATCTGCACTTCTCCTCCTTCAAAGAAAGAACAGAGAAATAATTAAAGTTCGTGCTCTCTCTCTCTCTCTCTCTCATCTCCACTTTGGTGTCACACTTTAGTAAAATAGCTGTGTATGTTTGTATGATAACTGCCTCAACATTCTTTTTTGCCTTTCCACGGCTGGACGTTTACTCCCACTTTCCTATGCAGGCTAATTTAGGTCTATTGAAGGTGTTAGTTGCTAAGTCACAAGGTGAAGAGTTGCAAATGCACTTGAGAAACTTAGTTGAAGGCTTGCTTAAGTGGCAAGATGACACAAAAAACCACTTTAAAGCTAAGGTTTGTTTCTCTCTCTCTCTCTCTCTCTCTCTCTCTCTCTCTCTTTACTTGGTTCAAAACCATCGAGTTTGGTATTAAAGGTTTGCCTTTAGTTTTGTACTCGAAGTTAAAACTTTTTGTCATGTAATATCAGTCTTCTAATGAAAATAAGACCTCTGGTTTTGCTCATATTTATTATTGTCATATCTGAAGTTATGGTTATACAATTTTGTTGTATGGGGTTGAAACCTCACTTCACTTGAGATTATGCAGGGAAAAAATCCAGTGACTTCAATATTGAATTCAAAGTGTTTCACTAGCCACTCTTGTAATTTTTGTTAATAGGACTCAGTTTTGGGCTTTTGGCCCTTACCAACACATTCTTGGTGCTGTTCTCTGAAATATTACAGTGTTGAAAATCATCTTTTTCATTTTGTCTGTAATCTTTACGTCTTCTGGATAGTCCTGTATATAGTTGAGCAGAGGATGCTGTATTTTTCTTAGTCATTGTTTGTCTTCTTTTCTTTGCTTAAATATATCTAGCACCATATGACCATAAGAACAATCAGGTTTTACTTTTTGACAAAAGGTTTCCGCTTAATAACTTGCGCCATTTATATGGGCGGATCACAGTATTTTCCTCTTCATCTCTCTTTAAAATCATGACATGTTTATCTTCTCAACAATATCTGTTAGCAAACAGCAATGTACTCTCCATCTGTGGTGGTTAATTCTTACTTGTCTTCAAATCTCTGTTTTCAGGTTAAACTTCTTCTGGAAATGCTTGTCAAGAAATGCGGTTTGGATGCTGTGAAGGCTGTGATGCCTGAAGATCACATGAAACTTCTTACTAACATACGGAAGGTACATTCAAAAGAATTGCATGGAAGTAGAATATAATCAGTTTTGTATATTCTGAAACAGATCCATCTTTATTGAAAACAGATCAAGGAGCGCAAAGAGAAGAAAGTTGAATCTAATTCTGAGGAGACTAGATCTCATTTTTCTAAAGCAACTACGTCGAGGTACTCAATATTTTGCTTTGATACATTTATTTGACATGCATGCTTGTGTACTATCACATCTCTGTTCCATAACAAATTACTTTATTTTTGCATTCACACACAAATATATATACAAGCTTCACATTCTCTTGCGTGCTACCTGTCAACGTATCCATTTTTAACTTGAAATCAGGATATTTCTGTTAAGAAAGTAACAGAAAACTAGTGGGGAGCAATAATAGATAGTTATGGAGAAAGCAGTCAAGCCTTCATAATGTTTTTGTTCCCGTCCAAAAACATAATTTATCTGGTCACTTGCTATGTTTGGTAGGATTCAATAAATAAAACCAAACATAACATTTCAGTTTTCTTTTTATAATTGCAACTAATTACGCGCCATATTGATTTGTCCTTTATTTGGTAGCCATGTGTTACTGCAGTGAAAGTATATTCTTCTTTAAAAGGTTGGTGTGGCTAGTGCACATGAACAATCAAGCATCATGCTTTCTGGTGCTTGCAGTTGGGTCCTTCAGTTTTTGACTTCGATGGGCAATCCAAATGTTAGATTGGCATAATTAACACCTTCAAAGAAGATAATCCATCATATTTCTCTTTATCATTCCAATGGCTTAATAGTTCATGTGCTACCATGGCTACATGGATTGGTGTATCTCTTTTCTTTATTTATAAGCATGGATTGGTGTATCTCATTGGGTTGTATTATGACCATGTTCAATTTTGTTCTTGTGATGTATGACTTACTGATGCGAATGAGTGCATTTTATTTCATTTATTCATTTGGGCTTCGAATTCAATGCGCGATATAATATGATTTTATTTCTCCAGGCAAAGCAGATGGAATCATACCAAAATATTTTCTGATTTTGGTGATGAAGATGACAGTGATGAGACTATGGATGGTGAGACTATTGCTGGTCTCCGGGGCAGGGCATCATCACAGCTCAAATCGAAGGCCTCTTTGCTCCAGTATGTTATGTTCTACGTATTGTTTAATTGTTATTAATGAATATGCTTCAAGTGAAAACTATCTTTTGGCTATAAGTTGACTGGTTTAACTGAAAACTATCTGTGGCTGGTTTGATAGTTGATGCTAATATGCCATGAAATTAAAATAATATATGCCATAGCTGAAGCCGAATGCTATAAAATTTGATTGCTAATTTGACCATGCTGCCCCTAAGCATGTGTTTCCAAATTTTAATTTTTCTTTCAATTTCATGATTGTTGTCCAGGTCCAAGAGAACACGTAATGTAGATAAGAGTTTGCCAGAAGACTTGTATGACCAATATGAGGATGAGCCCCTTGATTTGCTTGATCGGAACAAGACACGATCAGCACTTCAATCATCAGGGCATCTGAAACGAAAGGTAGAATCAGATGATGAGCCCGAGATAGATTCTTCTGGGCGCATGGTGATACATGAAGGTGGTAAGCTGAAGAGGGAACGAACTTCCGGTCCAGATTCAGATTCAAAGAGCGAAGCCGCGTATTCAGCAAAATCCTCAACGAAAAACCAGAAGAGGAGGAAAACATCAACATCGGACTCAGGGTGGGCATATACAGGAAGTGAGTACGCAAGCAAGAAGGCTGCTGGAGATTTGAAGAAGAAGGACAAGCTCGAGCCATATGCATATTGGCCTCTTGACCGCAAGATGATGAGCCGTAGACCAGAGCATCGAGCAGCAGCCAGAAAGGGCATGTCTAGTGTGGTAAAAATGACAAAAAGGCTTGAAGGTAAGAGTGCTTCCAGTGCACTCTTAATGAAAGGATTGCGGTTTAAGACGGGGGTTCAAATGAAAAGCAGCAAGAAGAAGACCAGGTAAAGAAACCGACCAACACCACCTGGGTATGCGCAAAAGTTGAGGCACAGTCATGGCCTCACTTAATGCTGCTTTTTTTGGCAATGGCTCGAGAGCTAGTTTGTATGTTTTATTATTTTTCATATATATGATGTGTTTTCAATTCTTTGTTTTGAAATGATAAAATAGCTAGAACATAAGTTATAGTCCAATTTTGTAAGGCCAGGAATGCTAGCTCTTTGACTTGGTTCTTATGTAATGATTTGGTTATAAGATGAATGTTTTGATTTCAATTCGATTTTTGGTTTTGCACACATGTTTTATCAGTTTGTTCATATTATTACAACTTGTGATATTGTGGTCAGCTTCTGATATTGTTTACATTACAAAATATGCTTGTTTATATGTTTTGAAGAATATGTGTAACTTGAGAAACATGATTACAAAACTGAAACAATTTCATTGTCTGGACAGTGATTACCATTCTCTTCTTGCTGTACATCATGAAAACAAAAAGCAAGTGATGGTACAGTAGATAGTAATAACATCAATCAGGCCAGATTCTACAGTATTTGTCAATGAGAAAAAAAAAAAAAAAAAAAAACATGTCACAACAAAAGCAGTGTTTAATACATGGAAATGCAAGTCTTCTTCGCTTTCTCTTCCTGTCAAAACCATCCGCATATCCGTCGTTGTCATTTGCAAGGCTGCGCGCGCTGCAAACTCCCAACCAAACAGAAGAAAATCAAGTGAAAAAGAGACTTCCTGGGCATTTGGTAATTGCAACATCAAGCCATCTGAAGAGTACTTTTGAAAGCAAATCGTAATGGAGACTACTTTGAAAGCAAATCGTAATGGAGACTACGAGAAACTTTTCCCGTCCCATAGTTGTCTCCCATTTCGCTAAGGTGAACAAAAACCAAGAGTCTAGTCTAGTAAGTAACGAGAGTCCTTTACCATTATAATATAGGGTCTTTGATATGCAAATGACTATCATTACACAGGTTGGAGTAGCTTGCAAAATCTATTCTACTTGTAAGGAACAAATATGATTGATGAGTTGTGTCCGCCAAACCCAAATGAATTCGACAACGCCACCTTGATGTCCATTCTTTCTTTTTTTGGGCCCACCAACAGATTTGTATCCTGATTTGACACGTCAAAAGCATGAACCGATCAGATGCCAAAAGAAAGTGGAATAAACCATCATAGTATCACACACTAACAAACGAGCACAATAAAAGAACATACCACACCCGAGTCTGGGTTTTCCAGGTTGATATTTGGGTGAATCCACCCTGTTCGTATTGCCTATGTGAGGAATGCAGTAGATTTGTCAGGAACTAAACATAAGAAATACATAAAATGAAACTGAACTAGTACACTGAGTTTTTGCCTTTGTTTCAGGTGCCAGAAATTCTTTTGGCCCTCTAATCAAAACCACAGTTAAATACACGTTAAATTGCAGAAGAGAGATAAATTACGACTCTGTCTCTCACAACAAAATCAAATAGTGGGTTAACAGTTACCTGTACTGTTGCAACTGCTTCCACAGCACCCGATGCTCCGAGTAGATGACCAATCATAGATTTTGTAGAGTTCACCTTTAGCTACACGAATGAGAAATTTTATCACAGATGGCAATCTGGTATTATTAGAAATAGATTATGAAGAAATATAATTAATGCCTCTCAGGTACCTCCGGATTCTTGCCAAAACATTGAGCGAGGGCTCGATACTCTTTAAGGTCTCCAGATAGTGTGGATGTAGCATGTGCATTTATGTAATTTACATCTTCCTTTGATACCCCTGCCTGAGCCAATGCTTTTTCAATGCATAGAACAACACCAAGCCCTGTTTTCAGACAAGAAAGAAAGTCAATCCATTGAAGCTCTTACAATCGTAAAGGAGACTGTAAAGGCATTGTCAAACATATGTAATGATCTCGCCTGTCACTCTGTAATAATCAAAGGCAATAACTATACAAATGCTATAGCTTATTGCGTAAATGCATAATACTGTTGCATGTATATATTGAAACCCAAAGGATATATTCTAGGCATCATGCACAAGTGTACAAGAAAAGGAAGCAGTTTAAGTGTTTTGAGATTGTAATAGTTTCACAGATTCAAAGGTATACACAGCAGCAAAACCAATTAGATATCTATAGATGCAATAGCAGCCAACCAAAGCATGCAACTCAACATGAAAAATTCATGGGTCAGGCCAGAGAGCTGTGGTACATCTCATACATAATCCACAAGGACAGTTGTGACTGGTTTGATGCGACTTACCCTACACTTCTCTTATCTATTTAGTAGATCAAATTAAATCATAGTTCTTGGAAAATAAAAATTGAGGAACGGTAGAATTTTAACTCAATCAGTCAATCATTGTAACGCAGATGTTAAAGCATGAGACATAAAATTATGCAATATAGGAGCAATGAGAGCAACCCATCTATTCCAACGGTAAGCATTGTTTCTGCGAATTTTATCAGCCAAACAGGCACACTAGTATTGGTCTCGGTTGAAGGATGACAGTGGCTGAGTACAGACCATCATCTACACACATGTCTAGCGGCTAACATGCAAATAATAAATATATAAAGTCATATGTGACATAGTAATACCCAACTGTAATGCAATGGAGTTACCGGGTCCAGTTGTTTTTCCACAAATAAACTAAATACGGGTGCAACAAAAACAAGTAAAACCACATTAAAGATAGTGGCTGCAAAATGAAATGCAGGAATCGCTAGACAACCCAACTATTGGGGAAGTAAGACTAAAAGGCTGTCTTTATCAGACAAGTACTACCCTACTATTGGTCGCAACAGCGACATACCATACCATCTTACAAATAAAATATCAATAGAAGCCAGAGGTGATACACCTTTCATAGTTTTATATAGGTTCCACCCTACCTAATCTACTGTAGAGTATTTCACATCCAGAGTCCATAGAGTTAGTAGAGAAAAAAGTGAACATCCATAGACCAAGGGCTTGTTTAGTTTGGGTCGTACTGGAATTGTCCCACTTTTATTTTGAAACCATTAATTTATTAATATTTTACTATCCCACCGTTTTCATACTTTAAAGAAATAAGTAATGTATTGTACTCTTAAAAATGTATTTTTAATTTTTAATTACTTGGAAAATATATATTATGTATATGTTGCAATTGAATATGAATAAGAGTTAGAAAAAAAATGATAAACAGAACAGTTTTCATGGTCTTAATAACATCAGTTAGTTCCTAAACTTAGCAGGATTTTAGGGAAAATACAAAGTAAATGTTACCTATGACTCAAGTGAGTTGTATGGGTCAGTCTTGAACACTTAACCCATCTTTCTCTTTCAGACGGTGTATACATCTCTTCTGATCATGCCACAAGGATGTAACTAGACGAGGAATTCAATAAATAAAAATTACACAACTTATGATAAACACGCAATCTATAGTTGTAACATAGTTTCAATTACGTAACCGATAGATAAATTCAAATCCTTCACTTAAGGCCTAAAGCACTAGGTACATTTTTCCTATTTCCCGCACAAGAAATTCCAATATGCCCCAAAATCCAAACAATGAGACACAGCTAAATACTGCTTTGTGCATGATATATGCTTTGGCCACACATTTTCTTTCAGCCAACAGGATCTATCAATGCCTACATCAAGTCTAGTTTATGGGAAAAAAAAGGCTAAGCTGATATTCAACTACCATGCACAGACTGTCATCCTCACAAACTCAGAACCGCCCACCAAAATGGTAAAGGTCCATCACGAATTCACTACGACCTTCCTATTAGGCATGAAGATAGAAAGCAAGGAATGAGCTTCTGTCTATCTTGTAACTCATACAACCATGTTTCATAACAATATCCCACAACTTCATTATACACAGGTAAAGCTACCGAACGGGGGGATATATCAAGAAGAAAATGGGGAGCATGAAAAGAAACTGAGAATGTCCAAAATTTAGTTATGGCATGATAAGCGTGAAATTTTAAAGGAATGGGACATACCATCTGGATGTGGTTCGGTCATGTGATAAGCATCACATGTGAAACTTCCACCGAGAAATTCTGCATAAATATTTGCACCTCTTTTCTGCAAAAGAAAATTTAGTCCATGAAATAAATTACTCAAATGCAAGTATAATGCAGTCATTTAATAAATAATTTGACTGACTCATGAGGATATGATAAACACAATAGAATGTAGATTCAGATATGTAATAGCCTATGATTTAATAAATGATGTGGCCCTTAATAAAGGCCACTGGTAAAAACTGAACTTCATACAGATACAACATGACATGGCTTTCTTAAGTCTTAATTTGAAAAAAAAAAAAAAAAAAGTCTTAGCTTGAGTATATACCTTAGCATGCTCTAATTCTTCTAAAAGCAGAACTCCAGCTCCTTCACCCATAACAAATCCATCACGATTCTGATAAATTACAAACCAAAGGTTCAATGTAAATAACACGCATGAAACAGAAAAAGGAACAAAACCAATATTACAGTTTGATTTTCTGCCTTGATTGAGCATATTTACATGATAAAAGGATGAAAGGGTGAAAAGAAAGCGCAAGAAATATTGAAAACATTACACTATCCCAAGGGCGTGATGCTTTGGTTGGGTCACTGTTCCTTTGTGAAAGAGCCCTGCATGCAACAAAACCTCCCAAACCTGCACCAAAAATTATACCAACTACTTTACACATCAAGTTGACACATGCATAAGGAAATGTATATACTGGGGAGAAAAGGATACCAATAGGTATAATTGCTGCATCTGAGCCACCGCAGAGCATTACATCCTGCATACATATAGCACAAAATGTGATAAATTTGAAGTTTGATTTTAACTATTTGTTTCAGCGATATTATTAAAGAACGCAATGAAAGATATAAGCAACTACAACAAATTGCTTTGCTCACAAGCATTAATGCAAAATACTTACGGCTTCACCTCTAATGATATGATTTGCAGCATTCATTATACAAAAGTTGCCAGTAGCACAAGCAGTAGAAATTGAATAATTAGGGCCCATCCATCCCTGAAATGGATAAGTGAGTGAGCAGTCTAAATTCCAATACTCATAAATGTGTATCTTAATACGTAGTAGTACTAAACCGACCAGATCCATAGCAAGCATGGCAGAACCCATATTTGTGGTCGCAAAAGGTACACAGAAGGGGTTCATTTTCTTATATGAGATCCTTAAGGCTTCAATTGCATCATGAAAAACCTGTTTAAGAATACCAACAAGGAGTAATTAGTTAACAAGACAACTGCATTGCAGATTCAAATTGCTTGTCCTATATGCCAGTCATGTGGCTCTTACGGATCACAAAATTAAGTGAATAAATTTGAGAAAATTCCATTATATATTTAGGTCAGAGAGGCTTGTATAAATTAAGTTTCTTTTAATATTGAGAACAAGAATCAATCCAGTCTCAGAGCACCAACGTCATTCTTTCCACATAACAAAAAAAAAACAAAAACAAAACAAATACAGAAAGGTTAACTTTACCTTCATGCCACCCATAGCTGAACCAATCAAAACACCACATTTAGTTTTATCTAATTCATCCATCACATCTCCAGTAATCCCGCCATCTGCTAAGGCTTTCTTGCCAGCTGTAAGCATGTAAAGCATGAACTTATCCATCCTCTTGGATAATTTTGGTGCAACCCACCCATCTGTGGAAAAAGATTTTATCTCTCCAGCAATTCTCTGAAAGAAAGTACAGTAAGTAGAATATCGAAAGCAAGTAAAAATAGAAGATAGAACTTGGAGAAAATTATACCGTTGGAAATTCCGTACAGTCAAACGCCTCAATCTCACTTACGCCACTAACACCCTCAAGCAAATTATTATAGAAGACATCTGGATCATGACCAAGTGGAGTCACCACGCCCATCCCAGTCACAACAACTCGCCTTTGCTTTGTGAAAGGTTTCTTCTTTGTTGCGACTTCATTTGTAGGTTGAACAGCTACAGCCATAACTTCCCCTACAATGTAATCAACCATTTGCAGGTTGTGTATATATGTTAGCATGTAGTAAGGTAGTTGATCAAAAACTGATAAATGACTAGACTTTCTTTTGAATATATAGCCCAAAAAACAAAACAACAGCAAAAACCAACATCTGGATTAGCGCAGATGCATTGACCATTGTAATTAAACCTAGATAGTTGAAAGGAGATAGCAACGGTGAAAGTTAAATGAATCAGTCACTAAACTTCTATACTCTGATAAGCTACATTCTTACCTCAAAAAATGACATGCCAACTCACTTTAACTGTTTCCAGGATACTTCTAAAATGATAATCAGTGGTATCAAGTGATTGCCAGAGTAAGGTACGATACATCTTAAGTCCAAATTCAGCAAACATCTACAACCACATAAACTGTACCAAAAAAAATTGTATTCACTGCTATAAATATCAAATACAAGCCCGCATCTGAAACAACCCCTAGGTAGTAGCAGCGGAAACATAAATTGTCAATTGTCTTCCACAGAAATAAGGAACTGAAATTCAATTAAGCCTAGTGGCTTCCTTTGGTTCACTTGAGTGAACCCCAAGTCCCAAAACCCAAATATTAAAAGGTTTTCAGATTTAAGTAAGGATTCTTGTTCCTCTTTTCCAATCAACCATATGATGCGTAAGCAAAATTATTTCCCAGCTACCTAACAAAAACAATCAAACCAAGCTTAAATCACACAGATGGCACATGAATAAGCCAAACAAATAAATAAAAAAGACATGAACCAACCCGCGGGGTAGGTTATATGATACCAAAGCAGAAAAATCATAAACAACTCAAAATGCAACCAATTCCGAAAAAACAAATGCCCAGAATCCCAAATCGAAAATGAATTAAAAATGCTTAAACTACAAGAACTGCACAGCAAAACCACCACAAGCAACACAGATGGCTTGTCACTGTAAACAAAAGAAGATCAGCAAAACAAGCTCAAATTCAGTAAATTAGCACCGAAAAGCAAGTACCCGAATGAGCGGCTCGATTCAAATGCCTCTGACTTCGATTGACTGACGCACTGTTCGATCCAAAAAGCGAATAAAACCCTTTTGAGCTGCAGTACTCATCGCAGGGCTCAAAAGTGAGGCAAGTACTCATGAGACCCTGAATGCTGGATCCGCAGAAGGAAGAAATCAAGCCACTCGAGAATTGACCACCTTGTCTGCTGCTACATTTAGCGAGAACCCTCCTCCTCCGAACCCACCTGTTCAATCTCTTCTGGGAATGGAGCATAGAAGGCTTCACGGGACGGTCCGTGTCGCAGTTAACGGACATGCAGGCGGCGACCAGCCAAGTGCAGAGCGGAGATGTGACAGCCGAGCCGGCCATGGTAGACCCAGAAGATAAAATCGAAAACCCAGATGCGAAACAAATAAAGGAATCGAAATCTTCAGCGAAAGGAAGAGCTTGAAGTGCGGTTTTGAGAGAAGCAGAGGAGGGTGATGGAGGGAGAGAGGTGCATGAAGAGGAATGAGAAGAAGGGAAGGGGATGGAATCAGGAGTCGCATTCGATCTCTGCAGAAACCATTGGAGCGATAAAGGCCAAGTTTTGGGCAATCTGGAGTCGTCCTGAGAAGAGAACGCCAAGTACTCTCTCTCTCTCGCTATGTACTTTCAGTGAGAAACTAAAATACAAAACAGTGTAGCAAATGAGTACAAGGATCCATGACCAGAAAATTTTCATTTATAAAATTAATTAATTAACTTTTAAAATCAATTAACTCTTAATAAATAAGTAATAATGTTTGAATAAATTAGGTAATACAGTTTATTTTTTCTTTTCTTTTCCTACTATGTTAATTTCTTCTCTTCACTGATGAGCTACCATTTGACAAAGGATAAATAATCTTTTTACAATTGTTTAAGAATATAAATGCAAATTCGTAAAGAGCTTAAAATTGAGTTTTTGTTATTTTTTTAATAATATGTTTGTGAAAAATTAAGTATAAATTTTTCAAATAACTTAAATGAACATAAAATAATTTAAAGTTGTTGATTAAATTATACTCTCTCCGTCTCAAAATAACTGTCTTGTTTGTCTAATTTTTTGTTCCAAAATGAGTGTCTGATTTCTATTTTTATGTTATTATATTAGTGTTCTTTCCGTATTACCTTTATCACTTATGCACATGGACAAATCTGCACATGGAGAAAGTGAGGGTTATATTGGAAACACACTAAATTATCTTGTAATTCTTAATTTTTGCAAAAAATGAAAACAATACACTCATTTTAAGATGGAGAAAGTAGTATTTACTTTGTTACTTGGTACAAATTATATAAAATCGTGTTAATATGTACATTTTCAAATTGGGGTGAAGCCACATTGCACAGTGTGGGGTCAAGTTACCCCATAAAACATATAAATAAAACAGAAATATTATGAGATTTTTGTTAAAGAAAAAATTATTTTCATATGAGTGTAGTATAGTGCCCATTTAAATTATAGGGTGTACCCAATAAAATTATTAAAAAAATTAATATTGGTTTGATTTTTTTCAATTATTACACCAAGTTATTGTTTAGTTCTCTAAATGCTCTATTTATTTAAAATTTCAGAATATAATCTTTTATGATACAGATGAAAATTTTAACTTAATTACAATGATAATGTATTGTCTCATGTCTCTAATTTTTTAATAATAATTAATGTAATATTTTTTTAATGTAAAAAAACATATTAAAATAATAAAGACAACAAAAACTAGCAAATGTGATTTCAATATTAAACATAATTATTATTAAATAAATTTAAATATTGTTATAGGGTGCCCCACTAGTTTATACTTATGGATTCGCCCCGATTTTCAAACACATTCAATTAACTCATTTTTAAAAGAAAAAAATAACACGACCAATGCACCCGACCTCCTCCAACACAAACTCCATCTCGATCTTTGACAATCCAACCCCCTCTCACTCTAATCTTTAATTCAAAAGTCGTCCCGTCAATATTTAATAATATGTTTATATTTAATTTTAAATTGTTAGTTTCCTTTATAAAAAAAAAAAATCTAATTGTTTTGTTTTAAACAAAAAATTTAAATTGTTAGTAGACGAAGTGACTTATATAGTTTATTAGTATTGTAAAACTCTTAAACACGAAACATCAAATATAAATCCTAAAGATTATGCTCCTCTTCTACTTGTTTATATATAATTATTTGAGGAAATTGATTAGGATGTTTAGTTTGACTTTGGAATTGAAGAGAAGTGTGAACATAGTAATGCTATTAAAAACAGTTACTCCATCCGCTTCAAAATGAGTGTTCTAGTTGTCTAAATTTTTTGTCTTAAAATAAGTGTCTTGTTTTTATTTTTAGGTTATTATATTATTGTTTTTCTCATATCACTCTTATCACTTATGCACATGGACAAATCTGTACATAGGGTGTTGGTAAGAAAGTGAGGATAAATTAGACCACACTAAATTATCTAGTAATTCTTAATTTTTGCAAAAAAATAGAAATATGACACTCATTTTGTGACGGATGAAGTATTAATTTACTAACAAAAATGACGTAGTTAGCAACACAATCTGCGTGAGTAAAAAGAGCGCTTACGTGCGATCCTCACTCAATACACTCATGAGAAGAAGTGAAGACTTGAACTGTGAACAAACATTGAATGTGAATTAGTTTAAATGTGGTAAAATGGCTTAAATGTGTCAACCATGAGTTTGCGAGCCCGCTCATAAACCCTATAGCATCAACCGAAAAGGCGCCTATAATAACAAATTAAATAACTTTCAAAAAAATATTATTCAAAACCTATTATTACATTGGGTCAGCTAATTACAAGTATGAAAAATCAACAAAAACAACAACTTCACAGTCATCTTTGTAGAGTAAATAAATATTAAGATAAAAATGAGATCGACTAGTATTATATTTGGATTTGCCGATTGTTGGTCAATTATAATACTAGAATGGTCTACAGCATAAAATAAGAAATATTTAGTTTGAATTTCAGATCAACTCACATATTCTTTGGGTCGACCGTGTTGTATTATTTTTTGTTTATAAAATCAAAACATTAGATTAAACTTTTTGCTTTCTACACTATATTCTAGTGTAAAAAAAATGAATATAAATTAAGATTATTGAAGTCATCATCCTATAAGTTTTTTTTTTTTTTTTTTAAAAAAAAAAACTAACTTGTTGATCTAAACAATAGGGGGTAGCTCTCCCCTTTAAACCCGACCCGACCCCACCCCACACGACGCAATGAGATTTGAACCCACGACCTCCCACATGAAAATGTGTATTCTTAACCATTGCGTCATCCCCTAGGAGACTCATCCTATAAGATTTGATGTTACGTGTACTTCATTAATCAGTTGTTGCAGTATTCTATACACATTGAGTTAAATACAAAAAGACTGAAAAAATTCCTTTTTTTTATCAATGAAACAAAAGCATTGTGAATGTACATATCAATACACTCTTTAGTCTCCTGCTTAGATAGTTTGGTTGATTTCACTTTTTCCTCTTGGGTGGCCGATCCTAAGCTTTGTTTCTGCTAAGGACCGGTGCACTTTTTTTGTACTTTTATTCCAACTTATGGGTTATTTTTATAATAAAAATTACTGATTACTTATAAAAAAAAAAACTCTTAGAAAGTCAAACAAATATTAACACGTTATAATCATAGAGTACTTATATATTTATGTGTAACTATCTTATGTCTCAATTATTGATTTTATTATTATTGTAAAGAAACTATTCATTTAAATAGAAGTGAAGCCTTGAGAGTTTTTACATTTAGATATTCAAGAGTAACCCATATGTTTAAAAACAATGGGTTAAATAATTTTGTTTCCTCTAAACTCATATATATATAATTTAGCCTCTAATTAGAGTTTTACATGTATATAACTATAGCATTGAATTAATTTTTTTTACTCAAATTAATCAATTATAGTACGTTGATACGTTAGTTTCGCGTCAACTACTGAAGAAATATTGATATCTTTTATATAAGAAGAGAAAAACAAATTCATTAATTAAATGCAGTAAATGTGAAGGTCCCCCTAAGTTATGCTTTATTTATTGTTCCTACATTGCCTAGTACATTACTCTAATGGTGCACTCAAATTCATAAGAGTAGTTTGTAATAATTTCTGACTTGGACTTTTAGGGTACTTAATTGGGTTCAATGGTATATTTATTACATTGCCCATTAAATCTAGGTTGATATTATCTGGAGCAGCGGCTAGGGTTATCATCGGAGCAGTAAGTAGGTTGTTTCCGGCAACACAATGGGCATCTTCTCTAAAGAGTGTACATTCTCTAAGGCTTTGAAGGGCGGCTAAAATTTCCGTCAGTGGTGGCTAAGGTTACAGTACAGTGCAGCTATAAGGAAGGAGATGGGCGTCTGGTTCAGCCTCATTGACGGATGTATTTACCTGGGTTGCGGGTTATGTCGGGTACGTAGGAGGCGGACGGATCTAGATGTCGGCATCATCAACAGAGGTCGCGACTATAACATGGTTCAGTCCAAAGGGACAGGTGGAGCCTGCCCTAGGAGGACCAGCTCGCGGTCAAGTCGGGGAGGATGACTACTGGTTCAGCAGGTTCATAGAGCGTTGTTAAGGTGGATGCTTGCGGGCATCAGTTAAGATGGATGCTTGCGGGCATCAGTCAAATTGGAGGGTAAGATTTACCCAATGCCTCTGATTTTAGTGATTTTGACGTTTCGACTATAATTGTCTGCTTAGGTTCAAGTTTTGTTGTTTGATGCTGGTTTATTCCACTGTTTATTTCATTTAGCTTTAGTTTGTTTGGCTTTAGTTTTATTTCATGTTGCTTTAGTTTATTTGGTTTCGTTTTAGTTTATGTTTCGCTACTTTATGTAATAGTTTGTTTTAATTAATGGAGTTTTTTTTAACCCTTAAAAAGAAATCTAGGTTGATAATTAATAATTTTATTTTATACTTTATTTGTTTATTGTTCAATTCTTGTGTGTGTGGAAAACTCTTTATTTTTTTATCATTGGAAAAACTCTAATTTAGTTTAGTAATTTAGTCATTGGCGTATGTTTTTTTCTATTTTAATAAATAACTAGTATTTAATTTGTCTCGTGTGTTGCACAGGTAGTAGACCAAAATTTATAAGAAAAAAATATTATTTATAGGATTATAAATTCAATGTGAGATTCTTCAAATGGGGTAAAAGGGTGCTAGGGTGGGGCGAGAGTGGGATGCTGGGAAGGATAGTTGGAGACAAGGGGAGCGGGAGTGATGTGTGGGACCTGGAAGAACCGGCGAGCCATGAAAAGGAGGCTCACCTAAGCAAATGAGTCCCGGAAATTGCAGATGCGATGGTGGAGGTTGGCCACATGCAGTGAAAAGAGACTCAGGTAGGTGAGTCAGAAGCCGATAAGGGTTGAAAACACTAGTAGTGTAGCCGTTGTACCCATTCCAGGTCTCGTTTCAGGACTCGGATTGCCTGGATTGGAGTTGCTACCTCGGAGTGGGATTTTGTTTGATTTGTTTTCGCTGGTGATGGATAGTATAGGTATTGAGACTTGTTTTGTCTCATTGGGTTATGGATTCAACGATGTAGGGGCTTAAGTTAGCTTTGGTCTATGCGTCTTAGTTTGGTCCGCTTTTGAGTATTTGAGATTATGGATGTATTCCTTATTTAACTAGTAATAAAAGTTACTTTTCGGTAAAAAAAAAATCAATGTGAGATATTTGAATTTGTTTCAATTTTAATAATTTATTAAAAATTGAATTGTTCATCTAATTAAAGGTGTGGTGTGAGATGTTTGAATTTGTCTCACTTTAGTGATTTACTATAAATTATTTTCATATAGTATCCTTATATACAATTTATAGTGAGTTTTTACCCAACTTAAAGTGCATACACATGCATATGATTTAATTTAATTCATCAATTACATAATTATATTCATTTGAAATTGGATTAAGTTTTACCCTCTACATGGTTCAAATTCAAAGCTTAGTTTTCACATCATGCCCATTTAACACTAATTTTTATAGGCTTGTTGTCGCATCGCTTATTTAAAAAAAACATCATACCCATGCCATTTAACAAAGAGATTACTGTTTTAGCCTTTTAGGTTCATTTTTAAAAGCCCATGAATATTTGCTTTTAAAAAAAAAGGCGAAAACCAAATAAAGATCTTGCAAGAGTTTTTCTTTTTTTCTTTTTTAAGCAAAAAAAACCTTTATTAATCAAAGTTCAAATACAATCAAACAATCATATAGCTGACATATCAAAAATGAACCAGACATAGACACAGTGATCCAGATAAAACCTAAGTCACTACATCGTTGATACCAACCCTTGGAGACATACACAATCTCAATAAGAACACAGCTACCGAAATTAAACAGAACAATAATGAAAAACCATAACATAATCTGAAATAGCAAATCCAATCTTGTCATCCGGGGTCCTAACACGAGACCCGATAAGGCTAGAACAATATCAGAACCCGCCACCTTACTCCAAATTGTTGCAAGAACCCAACCCGGCTTCATATCCCAACCTCGGATCCCCTCGTACTCTGACAGTGGCGCACCACCTCCACTGCAATACTCTCCCCTAGACCTCATTTATTTAGGCGAACCGTCACATACAGGTCCGTCAATTTTTCTTCCGCCACATCGCAACCTCCAACTGCTGAAATGGCCAGTAATCCGAAGTCCCACTCGATCTAATCCGCCATCTTGTTCGCCAAACTCCACTCCGATCTCCGCAGCTAATCTTTATGCGCTAGTTGAGGGGACCTAAAGAACCATAGTTGTGTTATTATTATTATTAAATCAACAAATAAAGGAGTGACGTGCGTCATATAATTCATAAATAAGGTGATTATGGGATTGAGCAAAAGTCAAGCAGCACGTGCAAAAGAGGACATGAACAATGGTAACCTTAGATAAATCATGTTCAATGACAATATTGTTAGGTGTTTTGGCAAGTGATCACCATCACATTCACTCTAATTTTATTTGGCAAATAAAGGTAGCTAGGTTTGTTGGGTGGTTGGGAATTAAGAGATAATTGTCAATTATGTTATAAAACAAATACTACTAATTAGTACTTAAAACAAAATAGAAATTAATTGTAATGACTAATGAGAGTTGGGTTTGTTTTTAACAAGTCAAAGGAATGGGTAAGCAACTGAACAGAACCTCCTCAACTCGCCTACCAATCTCCTCAACCACAAAATCCACAATTCACTCACTCTTTAACACTCACACAACAAGCACCTCTATACATGTATCTATCTATCTATACCTGCTCATTCACCTCATAACCACTCCTCTTTCTTTGTCTCCACAACACCAAACACTGCTTTAGGAACGTCCTACTTCGTAATCCAAATTCAATCTGCTTTCTCGACCCAAGTCTTCTAACAAAGCAGAACACGTCCTTTAGAGAAAATAAATTTGTATCCATTTAAACTCATTTATCTTTTTCTACTCTTGAAGGGGGATAATGATGTGGTAATGTGTGATTGGTCGATGATGTCATGAAATGACCATAGTGATATGATAATAAGTTATTTGTCAATGATGCCATGTAGGGGACCATAATGATATCACGACGGTCTTACGGTGATGTCATCCATCATAGATATAGTGTCTCCGAATAAAATTTGGGAGTGAGGTCGTAAGTTTTACGTTCATATCGTTCATTGTTTTTAACATCGATCATGACGTTTTTTTTTCTAAGCTAAAAAAGAAAACAATTTTATTGCATCAAATCATTTTTCAAGAGAGTTACAATCACTAAAATGACCCGAAGGCCAATCTAACTACCAAAGCCTGACATACAAATGGCATACTGAGCAAGCGCTCGAGTCACGAAGTCGCAGACTCACTACCCTAAAAACAAAAGTCAAGAATACTACCAAAGATAAGTTAGATGTCTCTGAAAGTTAAACCAAAGGCACTAGCACCAAAGCCTCCCCTTTGATCTAAATCAAATGAGCCACTTCTCCGACTCAAACTTCAATGTGACGATTACAATCGCCTACACCTCCTGACCGGTGACATCCACTGCCACACAAAACTCCGCACAAAACAACTAAAAAACTCAAACTTGCCATCATGACAAGAAATCCAAAACTCACTGTCTTGATGAGAAAGCCCATTTTTTCCTCAGAATGATATGAGTTTATTCAATAAGAAAAGATTGAACCACCGCCGATCAAAAAAGACCGGCGATGGCTCAAAGAAAATTTATTGATGAAGAACTAGAGGCGACGACTAGAGTTTCCAGAAAAAAATGAGAGAGCGATGTTATTAGACTTCACTCATCAACTAGACAGCCTTAGATGAGTCGATTGAATATTAATAGTCTCGGCCTATGATTTCCTCATAGTGGGTGATGACATGGACGTTCAGTAAACACAACGACCTGTGAGAATTCGGTTTAATTAAGTATAATTTTTCGTAACATGGAATACGCCATTATTTTTTTGATTTTTGTGTGATAGCCTCTCTCACCAACTCAGTACTATCTATCGAGTACAATTTAAGAGCTGATCTTCCTCCTTCAAAATCAAGAATTAAATATTGATGCGAAGAAGTGGAAGAACCGACCCATCTCCTCATAACTCCTAGATACATACATTTCTATCCTTAATTCATATGTCCCAGTCTAGGAGGCCCGCCACATTGTGATCCACAGTAACATTAGTAGCTGTCTCTATAAATAGAACTGATCTATTCTAGGAAATTAATGACCGAACACACGTGTCGGTCTCCCATTCATTTCTTGTTTCCTTAAGCCACGTGTTCGACGGTGATTGGAGGATACACGAAAATATAGACACAATACATTCAGGGGGATGGAACCCCAGCTCGTGAACCCAGACATAGAAGTTGTCGATAACTCATGGACTTCTCAATACGAAAAGTTAAACGCAACGCTACTAAAAGATGACTTTAAGAAAGTTAGTTTGTCAAGTTGTGTATAGTTTGCCCCTACGAGGATGCAATTCTTTATTTGTGTGTAATATTATAGATTTTGAGTGGATTTGTTCTAGCTCTAAGGTAGTGTTTATTGTAACGGTTGAAATTTCAATAAAAGCGAAGTGCAGTATATGAGCATAAACAAGTTGTCAAACCACGTATATTCTTGTACTTGTTGAATGCGTTTTTTTTTATAATTACTTTCTTGTTTTTCATACCTCCATCATTTATGATTCCTACGAGTTGAAAGCCTCCGCATCTTGAGTGATATTAAGGTTCTCACCAGAAACTTATAATTCTCAACACCGTCAAACCGAATTTTGATATTAAAATAAAGCTTGAGTGATTAGATAAATTGTATTACAACACCATCTCTCAATCTACATTTACAGAGACGATGATGGGATGATAAACAAACAAATAAAAGCAAAGATCACGAATATGGACAAACGGAAAGAGAGTTAAATGATGATAATTTTGTTATTTGCAGTTATAAAAATAGCAACTACCTCGGTGTTTGTACGCATGCTAATAACAAAAAAAGTAGCAACTAACTCCAATGGATCGAAGTTGTGAAGTGTCACGATCGATAAAGCTAGTTATGGTCCATGATCATTAATAGTAAACCGAACATGACTAGTGAAGCCTTTCACCATTACTATAAATAAGGCGTTGCTTCATAAACATAGCCGCAGCTACCTGAAATGATGCATCAAACATATATATACAGAGGATATGCCTATTTAATCCATCCACATACTATGTACCTGATCGTCCTTCTCTTGTAGCTTAGCATAGCATAGCTTAGTTTGACGTGTTGCGTCTATCATGGCCACACAATACTCATAGCACTTGCACCAAGATCAGTCACGTTTTATTTTACAATATGTTCGAACTAATTCTCACACTTTTACTCTCAAAATTTCACGAATTATATATAGTGAATAAAAAGAATCTCAATCATCATTTATTGGTTGAGACTCTTAACTAATAAATCATAAACAGTGAGGTGATATCATATCATCAATTAATACACATATATGTTATGTTAAATTTGTGGGCGCAGAGTGCCCCGTCCGTATCCATTACATTTGTC
>JAYMTA010000472.1:0-28221 GCA_036897625.1 Pelargonium cotyledonis | reverse complement strand
CTCCACCCCCCCAGAAATAAATTGGTGGGGGCGGTGCGCCCCGCCCGAATTCATAAATTTTAATGTTGTGTCATCTCCTCATTTATGGCTTAGCCTAAGCCAAATATCTCCTCATTTGTGGTTTAACATAAGCCAAATAATTTATGACTTAGAATCCTCAGTCCATATAAGCCATGAATGAGGCGATGACACTTAAATAAAATTTATGGATCCGGGTGGGTCGCTTCGCTTTCACCAATTCACTTGGGTGTGTATAAATAAAATTAAATGAGGTGTCATCACTTTATTAGTTTGGCTTAAACGAAGCCAAAATTTATATGGCTTAGATTTTTTATTTTATATATATATAATATTTGATTATTTCATTTGGACAAAGTTGCTATTATTCATAAAAACAAGAGAAAATGGCATTTTCAAGAGGAAAAAGAAGAACACTATTCAATGGTACAAGGTGACAACTGACAATTCCTTTGTCAAGCTCTATTATAAAATTGACATTTGTAATGAGTTCTTGAAGACTGTGGTCTGGTTGTAATTAAAATATATAGATTCTTGCTTCAAACTTAGGGCACTCAATAATTTACATTTTGCATATTCTACTGTCCTAGAAACCAAGAACCCTAATCTGACCAGTGACCACCCAAAGTCAATGATCTAAAAAAAAATTATATTTATACTAATTTTACATGAATTTGATGTTTTTTAATAAAATATTTTCTTGAAAGTGATGTTTTTATTAAAAAGAAAAGAAAGTGATGTTTTCTAAAATTATTTATATTGATAATTAAACATGTTATTGATGAGACCGATTTAAAACAAATTTACATGTGATCACCAGGTAAATTCCGTTCAATTTGATTCCTCAACAGGGAACTAAAGAGGTATCTGAAATAAAAAAGAATTTATAAATCTTCTCCATAACTAGGTGTGGTATTTGGGCTTTGAGTCAAGTTTTGGCCGAACCAGATGATCCGGTCTGATTTTGAAAACCAATTTAATCCATGGAAACAGTGTACTACTTCCATTTTTCTAAATTTGACAAAGCTGTGGGAATATTAACGAGTGACATGCACATTGTACCAACCACTTTTATGTACTTTCTCAATTTAGTAAAATAATGTACCACTCTTTTTCCAAATAAAGAATTCAAGAAACTCACTTCCTTTACTCAAAATAAAACCTCAGATTAAGCCAAAGCTGTCGGTAGAGCCACTGCTCTGACTTTCACTACTCACTCAACTCCACTGAGCTTAGCTCAAAAGCTTCAAGCTTTAATGGCTTCCACACTGTTCCCTCTCATCTTCTTTGCCAGAATCTCAGGTCTTGTTGTTGCATTTTTGGTTCTTCTCTGGGCTCTTGGCTTCAAATCCAGCTTCCTCCCTTTAAATTCCACCCAAGAAGACCTCATTTATGCTGTAATTTAATTTCATTTTCTTCTCTCCCCAAAACCCACAATTTGTTTTGCTTTTTTGAGTGATAAAAATGCTAGCTTTATTGCTATTTTGTGGCTTTTTTTTTTCAGGCTCTGCATCCTCTACTGATGGTGATTGGGTTCATAGTGACCAGTGGAGAAGGTAGTGAGAGAACCCAGATGAGAGAAGGGCAAAATGGTCATTTTTTGACAATTGGGTTTTGTAATTTGAGTGCTTTTTTGCTTGTTTGCAGCTATTTTGGTGCACAAATGGTTGCCTGGTTCAAGGATTTTGAAGAAATCAGTGCATTTGAGTCTTCAAGGTGTGGCTTTGGCTTGTGGGATCTTTGGGATTTGGACTAAGTTTCATGGAAATGATGGCATTGTGGCCAATTTCTACAGTCTCCATTCTTGGATGGGTTTGATCTGTATCTCCTTGTTTGGTGCTCAGGTTTGTTCCTTAATTTGCAAATCACAATGTGTTCTTGTTTTTCAAAAAAAAAAAAAAAACATCACGTTCTTGGTCTGAAGAAACTTGGGTTATTGCACATCTTTGCCTTTATGAATAGCATTATAGTGTTTCACTATTGTATTGTGGTCCCTTTATTGTCCTCACCATTAGTTTCATAAACTATACTTATTGAAAATATACAAAACTGCATTATTGTTTTTCAATTATGATATTGTTGTCCTTAAGTGTATAGTATAGGAGGAGGGTTACATTTTTACTAATGTGAGATTCGGCGTAAATTCGGGTTTAAGTAACCCGTTTTAATGTGAAAATGAGGTAATGTTGTGTGTGTAAATAATGCTCCTGGAAGTCTCGTGCATTGAGCCGCCCTTTCTAATTAAGATAAAATACTTATGCGTTACCCGAAATGTGCTTTTTCTAAGAGTTAGTCCATATAGTAATATAAAATCTATCTTACACCCTAGACTAGGCGAAATTGCAGTTCATGCATATTGCATTGTTTGGTAATTGAGCCGCGATTTTGTGACATTGTGTTGATTTGTATGGTGTAGTGGTTGATGGGTTTCTTGAGCTTTTGGCATCGAGGAGAGGTACGAAC
Source organism: Pelargonium cotyledonis (assembly GCA_036897625.1). NCBI lineage: Eukaryota > Viridiplantae > Streptophyta > Magnoliopsida > Geraniales > Geraniaceae > Pelargonium > Pelargonium cotyledonis. Next base: position 25,740 of record JAYMTA010000472.1, on the reverse strand, counting down.
AGTGAGATTGAGCGTGTTGCCGTGGCACATCTTCCTCGGACTTTACACCTATGGCTTGGCTGTGGCCACAGCAGAAACGGGTCTTCTCGAGAAATTGACTTTCTTGCAGACGAACCGAAATGTCTCCAAACACTCGCCCGAGTCCATGGTTGTCAACAGTCTAGGGCTTGGGTTAGCTCTGCTAAGTGGAATTGTAATATTAGCTGCCATTTCGCCAAAGTACCAACCTCACCAAAACAAGCAAAGGTACTCTGATACCAAGTGTTTTACTTCTTGATTGATAGGGTTCAATTCATGGATGTGAAAAAAGATCGGTTTGGCCTTTGTGTGTGTGTGTGTATGTACGGAAATTGTGTTGTTTTAGCTTTTCTTGAGGTTCTTTAAAGGGTTGATGATGAGGTTGTTTAAGTGTCAACTATTACGATCTTGCAAGATCACGTGTCCCAATGACCGATGTAACACAAATTGACATGCTACAAAGGTAAAAAATAGTTTAATGCAAAAGTAAAATACGTGCAAAACCCTAATTAGGGAATGAATCCGAAATTAGTGCCAGTTCGGAAGAGATAAAACCATTTCATACGATATATATATATATATTTTCTAATTCGAAACGCCTCAACTACTAGTTTGAATTGTCGGCTTTGTTATTATTTAATACCTAACTAAAAGTTCTGATAAACTCACATGTGCTCAAAAACCAAATTTGTATATATGAGGGTCGAGAAGTCTCACGTTGTAAATGTAAACCTGGAAATAAGCCCACATTAAATTGGATTATCATACATATATAACGAATTGGGATATAATTCTGTACAAATTTAGTTTTTGGATCATAACATTTTGACTAGAAAATAGTCAACGAATTTCAACTAAACTATATACTCCAAAATAGAAATAAGACACTCATTTTGAGACAAAAAATTTAGACAAATAAGATACTCATTTTAGGACGGAGGGAGTATAATATAGCTAGCTTGTCCCTGTGAATGTGGTTATATGGCATTTGGGTCTCTGCAACTATCACATTCACCCAACAATTTGTCTCGATTTGACAATTTGAACCTAAACCTCATAGAATGTATGCCCCGACATATTATAGTTTCGGGTATAATAAAATAGACTCAACCAAATTTCAAGTTGGGGTGAATTTATTGCTATTGATATGTGGGATGAGATGGTTAAGCACACATGAACCCGCACTCTTTTCGAGTTAGATTTGTTTAGACATTCTCAACTCGAAAACTTTCTTCTACTAATCTGAATTATTAGATGGGGTCCAAAAAATTCACACAAAGTCACACAATGTTAATTTCAATCTCATTCAGTCTCCTATCAAAACCAATCACTACCACCGTAACAATTCGAGCCCAGTTCAGATTCTCCAATGTATTTAGCTACTGCTTCTAATCTCATATCACTCCCCAACCCCAAACCCTAATTTCAATTTCATCAAATTTCCAATCCCCATGCTCGCAACAATGCCCTCGTCTCTATGTCAAACCAACATTCCCTCGCTTTTTCTCCGCCGCCGTAATGTGACGCCGTTTTGCAGCTTGCCGATCGGAAACTCCAGCAGGTTCTCGGCGTCAACGTACCACCGGTTCATCATTTGGGAAATTTCGAGCCCCACATCGATGCTATATAAGAGGATTTGAGGTTTAAATATGGAATTGATTTCCATGTTTAATTGCCGAGCTCAGTAGCGTGAGCTTGTTACCGAGCGGGACAATAAAGTAGTCGGACTTAGACACTATTTTCCAAACAGATTGGGCCTCCACGAGCGTATGTTGGCCCGCTCATTCCAAGTCGAGAGTGACCCGTGGGCCTCAAATAAAGGCAAAAGCCGGGTTCCTGCGGGCCCGTAAAGGGGATCGAAGTTGTCTTTGGACAACTACTTTTGTAATGCGGAATCGTCTAGTTCTCATGTATCCCGCTCTCCTTGGTGGGTGTAAACGGGTCAATTCCAGATCCAACCCATTTTCGACATGGTGCGGTCTTTGGACAACTACTTTTGTAATTCGGAATCGTCTCGTTCTCATGTATCCTGCTCTCCTTGGTGGGCGTAAACGGGTCAATTCCGAATCCAACCCATTGTCGACATGGTGCGGTCTTTGGACAACTACTTTTGTAATTTGGAATCGTCTCATTCTCATGAGAGCATGAAAACCCGTCATTGCATTTAACTCTATCAGCACTCGATTGTTCTCGGAGTCCTAAAAAATACACCTTTTAAAATTATGAAATAATTTATAAATATAAGAACTTATAAAGTTTAAGCCAATAATAATTATTTGATTTAATATGAACAAAATTAACGATAAATTGTGACAACATTTCAATTGAATTGTATCTACCCAAATAAATTCAAAAGAACGAGATGTATCTACTAGTATTATTTTTGAGTAATGCTACATATCCCAAATTTGATACAAAAATACTTGTACAAAATGACGTGTTATGTAATGAGATATGACACATTATTTAATTTATTGATGAGTTGGCATGCCACGTGTACGTCGTGTCTTATAAACTGGGCGCTTCGCGCCAGAAATTTATGAGAGGGTAGTGGTATCATATATATCGGATTTTTATTATTAAAATTTATTTTTAAATCACAAAAATATGAAATAAACGCATGCAACGTATACCGGCACGTCATTTTGTACAAAAAAAATTGTGTACAAAGTTTTGTACCTTAAGCATTTTTCATTATTTTTACCTTCTATATTTTGGACACCATTTTAACCGTTAACTTGTAATGTTTTAACCGTTAGTTCCAATCTCAAAACCCAAACCCGACCAGACCAAAACCAATCACCACCACCGTAACAACTCGAGTTCCATTCCAGATTCTCCAATGTCTTCCGTTACTGTTTCTGATCTCATATCACTCCACAATCCAAAACCCTAATTTCAATTTCATCGATTTCTCATTTCCAATGCTCACAACAATGCCCTCATCTACCTCCTCGTCTCTATCTCCCACCAACACTCCCTCGTTTTTTCTCCGCCTCCGTAATGCGACGCCGTTTTGCAGCTATCCGACCTTCTTTCTCGCTGCCCAGAGACACAAAAACCTCTCTTTGCGTCTCTCCGCTTCTGTCGCCGATCGAAACCTCCAGCACTCGTGGTCCTCGCTGGAAGAGAACCCCGACGATGGATATGGAGGTTGGGCCATCGACGAACCACCTGTTCAGAGGAAAAATAAAGGTTCTGTTATTATCATTTTTCTTCTTGGTCTCGATTTGGTGAATGAACCCTAATTTGGTCCGATTGTGGTTGAATTTTGAATTTTTTTTGAGCTTTTGCTGTGCAGTGTTGCCTACATTTTTAATTGCGGGTATTGGGACCTCAGTAGCTGTTTTGGTTGCTGTTTTTGCTCAATTTTCGCTCTCTGGTAAAGGTTTGTCATTGAATTGAGCTTTATGGGTTCTTGAGTTGAAACCTAATTTTTGCTAAAAAGAACTGAACTTTTCAATTGGGCAGTTTTATGTGGAATGGTAATCTGTGGAATTGGTGTTTGTTTAAGTGTGTGCATTGAATTTACAGGGTTTAAGTTTCGGCTCGGTAGCCCTTTTCAATCTTTGCATGGGACTGTAAATAGAAATGAATGCGAAGTTGTTCAGATTTCGGACTCTGGTGAATTTGATGGGAATGGTTCTGTGCCTGAGGCAGTTAGTGACACTCTCATTTCAGGTACAATATTACACTGTTCTTGAAATGGGCTCTACATTCAAATCTTGGCGTGTTAACAAACATGTGTTTATGTTTTCATTGTTCCGACTTTGATTTGATCAATGAAAGTTTGGTAAAATGTTTTTTGTGTGTGCTTTTTGCCTTGTAAAATTTGGCATCTGTAGAGAAGCTTGAGCGTGTTATAATCCCGGTTGCTGTGGATTCCACTCAACAGGAAGCTCTTGCAGTTTTGAAGAAATTGAAGGTTAGATGTTTACCTAATATACATATGAGATAAGCATGCTATCAATATTTTGTATCTTCTGCTTTGGCTGTTTTATGATTGTACAGCGTCGTTATTACTGGCCTCTGCTTTTGTATATAGTCCGAAAACCACCAGGATCCTTGTTCATGGATAAGAACAGGAGTAAGAAACTTTAAGCAATATGTAATTGAATTTGGTAGTTAATATATTGTGGATTAGATGGGAGCATCCAGAATACCTTCTCGAATTTTATCGTTGGTTATTTGTAAGCTTATTGACTCAAATTTCATATGCTGTTAGACATGAATGGTATTGATGTTTAGCTTTAGGATTTGTATTCATATTTTATTTTTTGAAGTTTAGGTCTAGTTCTGAGCATGATATTTCAACTGTAATTAAGCTATACAGATCATTGAAGACGACATCAAGGCGGTTGAATTGTGCACTAGAAGGGAATATGCAAGATGGCTAGTCCGAATAAATTCATTATTGGAAAGGTAGGAACGATTCACATGCGAAGACATTGATAGTAATGTTTGTTCAAATTACTGTGAATTCTCTGGTATTCTCAGCGATTCTTTTCCGGATTATAGGAACCCAAGACACAAGATTGTTCCAAGCATTCCAGTCTCGGGGTCAATAATTTCTGCATTTCATGATGTGAGTGTTGACGATCCTGATTTTGGTTCCATCCAAGGTGAGGTCCAATCTCAATGTTTGCATACAAATCTTGCTGTGTTTGAAATAAGCAAAAGTTGAGGTTTTGTTCTTTAATTTGCAATCAAGCCCTAGCAGAGGCTGGTCTAATTCCAAGCAAGCTGTCGCGGAAGAACTCAAGTTCTGATGGTTCAGGAGATGAAGGAAGTGTTTTCTTTTTTCCCGAAAGGTTCATCTTGAGCACAAACTTTCTCTGTATGTTTTAGAGTTTTAGTTAATTGAAATAGAACTGGCGGTGCAGGTTTATCTCTCGACAGGATATGATAAATTGGAAAGTCCAGTTAGAGTATGACATTTGTCCCGAAATATTGGAACAGGTAAAAACATTTCAAATATAAATTTCAATTGGCTCTGTTTATTGAAAGAGTTAGTGAAACTCATAAAAGTGATGACTCAGAAGTCTTTCTTAGCATTTATAAATCTGACTTGTTTACAGTTCAGATATCAAGAACAAAAGTGGCCTTTATGGATGTGAAGGATATCAGTTCAGATGTGTCACCGCAGCTTTTCATGGACATGTTGGCTGGGGACAAAAGCATACTCAGAAAAGTTTTTGGTCTCTCTCTCTCTCTCTCTATATATATATGTGTGTGTGTGTGTGTGTGTGTATAAGAAATTGAATACAATGAGTTTCTTTTATTTAGTACCTTAGCAAATATTGTTATGGAAATGCTGAAAAGGGAGCCGATCAGCTGACTTATAATAATCTTGAGGGGTAATTATGGAATACTGCCCAATTATAATGTCCCAGCCTTTTTATTATCATAACATATACGCCTAGTATGTTTTCGCTATGTATGCAAACCATCAATTTTAGTGGAGAAATTCATTATATCTTGTTATGTGCTTTGCACATCACATTCTGTTATTTTTTAAACTACCATAATATCCTTTTAACTCTTTTAATCTCAAAAGAACCCTGACGTAATTTCCATTTCACTTTATTTTCTTCCACTTTTCTCAATTTCTCTCCAAAACTTATGGATTCAGATATGATATTTATGAGATTGGAGAATACCATGTGCTAAGTATGTAATGAAAGAGAATGAATTCTCCATTCAAATTGATGGTTTACAGACAGAGTGAAAACATATGGTGTGTGAATGTAGTTATGTGTTTTGGGACCATAGCGGAGTAGTGATTCATAATTACTCCTAATATTTATTATAAGTAAACCTCAATAACTATTATTTGCATTAGTGGCTTATTCAAACCCCGACTTGATGGTATAGGACAGAGCAAGCGGTTTCAACCAAGCCTACCTTCCACAAAAGGACAAGCGGCAGTGGCCCTGATGAGTGGCCGTATGGCGGAAGCGATTAATACTGAGTTATCGAGACTGGAAGCCGAGAGTTCTTCGAGGCTGGCGGAGATGGAAGAAATCAGGTCTGACTTACTTAGCAGAGGACTCATACAGAGGTTTTGGTACGAGAAGCTGGAAGAAGAAAAGGCCCGTGGTATTGTAGTGGAGAGGGTTTGTCGGGAAGCACTGCAAGCACTGGAAGAGGAGAAGATTGTGAAAGAAAAGATTTTTGCCGAGCATTTGAAGGAGAAGTCAGCGATGGAATGTCAAAAGCAACTTCTGGTGAGTCTCAAGGAAGAAGTCGATGAAATGTCGGAAAGGCTTGCGAGTGAGACAACTTTGTATATTTCCGAGCAGCGTGATTTACGACGAATGGTTAGTATTTTGGAGACCAGGCTGGAAGAATTTCTTGATAGAAAATCTGTAGTGAGCGCTAAGAAGGAAGCCATCCATATTCTTAGGTAATTACTATAGCTTCTTAAACTTTCTAATATTCTTGTCAACCCTTATGTCTCAAAATGAGTGTCCAATTTCTTTCTAGTTAATTTGTTAGGCATGAATTACCATCAATAACCCTATGATAACCATATGTGTTGTGCGCGCGTGTGCGCGTGTTTCATTTGGTACTTATGGTGGTAAAGGATACTTGTTATGTGAATGATTGAATCTAGCTTGACAATTTAGAAACATTCATCAACATCACCATATTATTTTATGAGCCCTGGCACAACCCTTGAGGCAACGGGTTCTGGTCAGGGAAGCGCAACCTCTTCGCAAAGAAGTGGTAAGGTTGCATAAAAAATGTCCTTTTGCAGACTTCACAATGGTTAGAGTCTCGTCCACCAGACCTCCCTTAGTAATGTTAGTGTGGAATTTAACTATTTCATCATATTTTGATAATGTCATTCTTGTCCAGTGGTTCTAAGTAGAATACATCATGAAGATGATAGAGTATTGCTCTTCAGAAGTTCGGACATCTAGATCTCTAATTTAGTACTTCACATATCTTTTGGACTTCACATATCTTTTAGACGTTTAGTTTTCAAGCTACTATGTTCATATAAACCAAATTTGCACGCCTTAGCCCGAGATAGAATAGTGACTTATAGCTAGCTTTCCACTTCTGTGTGAACGTTACTTGATATTAGCAGTCTTTAAAGTAAGTTTAGTTTGTAGTTTTCTAAAAGCTTACAAGCCATAGCTTTGTTTTGCTAGAAAAGTAAATGAAAGTTGTGCAAGTCTTATATTTCTAACTAGTGCGTGCAAATGTATGCAGATCCTGGGTAGAGGATGAAGCAAGGAAAAGCCAAGCCCGTGCCAAAGTGCTTGAAGAGGTTGGACGAAGGTGGAAATGGGATGACCAAACCCGAACACCCTAGTTCTTTTGAAAACTATAAATTACAAACATGTTTGGTTGAACAAATGTTGCCCGAGGATTGAAATTACAATTTGCAGCATATTATCCCTTGTCGGGAGCTTAAGTAAGTTTATTAGGAATTTATGATAACAAATTGGTTGTTGAGAATGTTGTTTAAAGCAATCATCTTCTTTGATGGTTTCAGAGAAAAATGTAAGAGAGATTATGTAGTGAAAGTTGTTACTTTGCATAGTTACATTTTGTACACTGAAGAAAGGTTTGGTATAGAAAAATTGTCTTGGGTAGTTTGAGCATTTACATAGTATTGAATTAAGTGGAATTTGATGCACCGGTCAATTTGCGTGAGCGTGTCATGTTCGTGTTCATGTTGAGGGTTGACTGTGTTGAATGACTTAGTAGGAAAAATGTCATGTTTAGTGATAACATTGTACGGTTGAGAACAAACTCAACACATTTATAAATAATAATACGACACGTTTAACATATAAACAAAACGAGTCGTGTTGATATGATATTATACAAAATGATTTGACACAAGCACAACTAAATACATTTTGCACAATAGAACTAACATGTTTTACATGATACTATCTAACACATTTACAACATTATTAGAACTAATTTATAATTATACTGTTGTGTCTATGTGTGTTTTGGAGGCTCAACACAAACATTAGAAGACGTGTAAGTCCAAACTCACTTATTTCGTGTACCATACACTGTTTGAACTCAAATCAGTTTTTGAATTTCCAAACCCGACTTGAAACCCATACCGTCAACTCCAATAGTTGCGTTCATTCAACTAGGGGTAAGATGGTAATTTCAAGTCGACAGCTTTTCCTGGCTATAACGTTTGAATTAGTTTCTAATTTGGCCAAACCAAACTGTTTTACTAATTATAAATTTATGAGTCAACTGTTTCTTAACTTAAGGAACAGTTCAAAACTAAACTCATCCGTTAACGGTAAAATAATTTGTCTATACTTACTTGTCTTTAACGGTAAATTATCTATTAATTTTAATAATTTTTCCATAAATTGATTTTGATAAGTCCAGAGTTTAAATTCAATTACCGCCAAATGTAAAACCTATTTGGCGCCTAAAACCCTAATTCTCACAGAGTCGTCTTCTTCGCTTCACTTTTGCTCTGTGCATCGGAATCGGAAAATTCTTCTCGGAGCTCACTGCCCTTCTAATCTCTGATCTCCGACCGATTGACGCTTCTGATTCATCGCTCATTTTTTCAGATTTTCGGTAGGTACGTATATCCCATTTTGCTCTCATATCTTCCATTTTTTTATTTATTAATTTAAGCATTTACCTTTACTCCTTCTAAATCCTTCGGAAATTCATCACCGTTAGGTTATGTTACTGGCAACATTAATTTTTCAGTAAATCTGATTCGTATTTTCTCTCAAAATAGTTCCAAATTTTACTTATTCGGCCATGGATTGATAAGTAGTTTGTGCAACAGTGGAATGTACCTATCAATTCAACGACTTCTATGATAAATTTTCGTGTGAGGTTAAAAAAATATGGAAAGTAATTTCAATTTTCCAGACTTTGCAGATAATTGTTAGGTTAGGGTACTGGCAATATTAATTTCTCCAGTTTCTCTTTCTGGTATTTCCTTTGAACTTTAGTAGATGGGTTTAATTATCAAATCAACTACTTTTACTGTAATTTGCTTTGTATTCTGATGCTTGTTAGGTTCATAAAAATCCGGAACGTAATTTCAATTTTCTGGGTAATTTTGAGTTTCATTAAAAATTTACCATATTTCATTGGGTTTGTTGTACTGATTGACATGTGGAAAGAAAAAGAAAAAAAACACCCCTAAAAAGAACATCTTTTTCTGGAAACAGCCAGGCAATATATAAGTACTCTATGAACCACTGAATTTGTGGATAATACCTTTGTCTGCTATAGCATCTCTGGAGCCCACCAAATTCATGAACCCCAGAGATTATTGTGAATATTATTATTTTCTTATGCATATCCTTTTACATAAATTTTATTTTCGAATAAATATCTATTTGTCAAGTTCACACCAAGAAATTCCTCGGCCAATCACTGCCTGTCATTCTCTCCTATCCTTCACAAGTGTTCGGTTTGCCAGTCTCTTACTAATCTTATCTATAAACTTTACTTCGGTCCTCTTATCTTTTATCTGCAGTTTAACTCTTCAGATTTACACCCATGGAGTTAGAGGGTGTTGGATTGGTTCATAATTTGGTCAAATCAAATTATAATTTGCTTACCATTTGAAAAATAAAAAGTTAGGTAGACAAAGTTTTTGATTTTAATGACCATAACATGAAAAATAAGAAACTGGTTTGAGAAAGTAGATATCTTTATTTTCGTTAATGTTGTGTTGTTGTAACTAAACAACTTATTACTTCTACGATATTCTATGCAGCTGTTTTTTTATGTATGGAAGGTTATGCAAATTGCATACAATATGTTATGTGTGCAAAAATCATATATATTCAGGCACTATTTTTACCCAAAAATGAGTACACAAGGAAACACAGGGTATAGAGTGGGGACAAATAAGGCTAGCTTGAAGATTAGACGTGAATCCTCATAAAGTTTGTTTTGCTGTGCTTTTGCTTGGCAATCAAATGGGTGGCTTTTTCTTTGCTTGGAACCCTACAGCCTACTTTTCCTAAATATTGCCAATATAAAAGAAAATTGAGTGTTTCTAATAAACCTGTGCTTTGAACTGGACCTACATAAAATTTGTCCTTCTTGACAGCAAAAACATCATTTTATCTGGACCATTGATCCCATTTTTTCTGTTGTGCTTCTCCAATTAAAATTAGATTACTAGTGGTCAATCTGTTGATTTATGTTGTGATTTGTCTTGCTTGATTTCTTAAGTGGGAGTATTCAATGGACAGGCACCTACAAACTTGCTGGATAAGGTTCACTTGAAACAAGTAGATTTACTGTTGCTGGTCTCTTTCAGTCTTGCTTTCCATGCTGTGCCCAGTTTTAACTGTAAAATTCTTCTGAACAAAAGTGGACCTGCTATAAAACCTACCCAGTTGTAAGTGGTCAATCCTATTGCCCAATTGGATAAAAACTGGCCACTAGTTATTGGTGGTTGCTCTATCTCTTGCCATGAAGAGCTGGTGTTGAATCCTGGGTATCAGAAACTTTGTGCTGATAAGATGATATTTCAGTGTAGATATGTTTAATTGGTTCTGTACCATATCGAGCTTTGCAGTTCCAGATGACTTGATTTATTGGTGATGGGGTCCGGAGAAAATGGGTAGCAGGGTGTTTGGAATTGGCTAATCTCATTAGATGTGTGGAAGGCTAAGATTTTCCTATCAACAATTTCCACATGGTAGTCAGGGTAGGCTTCCTGGTTGCTGCTTCAATTGCAGCCTATGCAGTTAAGCAGCTTAATGTCAAAAAATCTTCATCGTCGAAGTCTTTAATCAAGCCTCCAGGTACATATTGCTGCCATACATCTTTCTCAGTCATTTATATATTGCAGTTTAGTTGTTTATTTTGGACCGGAGTTTTGCTTGGCTCAAGACACTTCGTTTTGTTTAACATATGTCATTGCTCTGAATTGGAACTCAGAAAATGGTGACTCAAGCATTGAGCAACAGCAAAGGGAGGGCGAAGATGAAGAACAGCTTGCAGATTCTAATGATATCCTTAAAGAGAAGAATGTAAGTTCATCTGAAAATTTTAACCAATCCCATATCTCTTTTCTTGCTAGAATTCGATTTGCATACCTGGTACGAAGTACTAACTCAAAATATTGGATACATAATGTATTTGAATTGAAAAAATCAAATCAAGAGAACATCAAATCATTTACCAGACATCTTTATTTGATGTTCTAATTCAAATACATAAAACTTGTCTATCCAATATTTTGAGCTTATAACAATTTTCTTTTCTTTTACATCGGGACTAATAGTGTGTTCACTATATTACAGGAGGAGAAGGAAGAGGAGAAAGAAGAGGAAGAAGAGGTTAAACTGATTAGCAGCATATTTAACTCGGTTCAGAGCAATCCAACAATTGATGATGAGGAGTTGTTTCCTGAATTCGAGGAACTTCTATCTGGTGAGATTGACTTCCCATTGCCAATTGACAAATTTGAAAAGGCAGAGCAAGACAGAATTTATGAAACTGAGATGGCAAACAATGCAAATGAACTGGAAAGATTGCGCAATTTAGTGAAGGAATTGGAGGATAGGGAAGTGAAGCTAGAGGGTGAATTGCTCGAGTATTATGGACTGAAGGAACAGGAATCAGATGTCGTGGAGTTACAGAAACAGCTAAAGATCAAGACAGTAGAGATTGACATGCTTAATATTACCATTAATTCCTTGCAGACTGAGAGGAAGAAGCTTCAAGAAGAGGTTGAACTGGGAGTTTCAGCAAGAAAGGAACTAGAGGCGGCTAGGAATAAAATCAAGGAACTGCAGAGGCAAATACAGCTTGAGGCTAATCAGACAAAAGGCCAGCTCCTGTTACTCAAACAACAAGTTTTTGGTCTGCAAGCAAAAGAGGAAGAGGCTGTTAAGACTGATGCTGATATTGAGAAGAAGCTGAAAGCTGTCAAGGAACTAGAGGTGGAAGTTGTGGAGCTTAAAAGGAAGAACCGAGAGCTTCAACATGAAAAGAGAGAATTGAGTATTAAACTTGATACTGCTGAAACTAGAGTAGCTGCCCTCTCGAATATGACTGAGGTAAGAGTTTGAAAGAAAAAAAAACACGTAAAAAATGCAATTTACTAGTTATTGTTCTTCTCATGGATCACATCATATTTTCTTTGCTTGTTGCCTGTTCTACTGATATATCTAGGAAAAGGTTAATGGTTTAGGATGGTGTGCATATTTCTTCATGTAGTCTTTCACATTCAATGAATCATTTTGACTATGTTGCTCGTATTGCGATTGCAGAATGAAATGGTTGCAAATGCAAGAGAGGAAATCAATAAGCTAAGGCACACAAATGAAGATTTGTCAAAGCAAGTGGAAGGGCTTCAGATGAACAGATTTAGTGAAGTGGAAGAGCTAGTGTACCTTCGTTGGGTCAATGCGTGCTTGAGATTTGAGCTTAGGAACTACCAGACACCTGCAGGAAAAGTATCAGCTCGTGATCTCAGCAAGAATCTAAGCCCCAGATCACAAGAGAAGGCTAAACAGCTGATGTTAGAGTATGCAGGATCAGAACGCGGGCAAGGGGACACAGACTTAGAAAGCAACTATTCTCACCCATCCTCTCCTGGAAGTGATGACTTTGATAATGCTTCTATGGATAGTTCATTTAGTAGGTATAGCAGTGTCAGCAAGAAACCGAATATAATCCAAAAGCTGAAGAGATGGGGGGTAAGAAGCAAAGATGACTCAAGTGCTCTTTCATCACCTGCGAGATCCTTCTCCGGAGGCTCTCCTGGCAGGACAAGTATGAGCCATCGACCAAGGGGTCCACTGGAATCATTGATGTTAAGGAACGCGAGCGACTCAATGGCTATCACCACATTCGGGAAGGTGGACCATGATCAGCTAGACTCTCCTGAAACTCAAAATCTCCCCCGCATTAGAACTCTAGCTTCTCCTGGTGACGCCCTAAATTCTGTTGCATCATCATTTCAAGTGATGTCTAAATCGGTTGAAGGAGTTTTAGATGAGAAATACCCTGCATATAAAGACCGGCATAAGTTAGCCTTGGAGAGGGAAAAGCAGATTAAGGAGAGAGCCGAGCAAGCAAGAGCAGAAAAGTTTGGTGACAGTCCTAGTTTAGGTCCCAACTATGAGCCTAGGGTCAAGGTTGAAAGAGAAAGATCTGTGAATTTGCCACCAAAACTTACTAAAATTAAGGAAAAGCGAGTTGTTTCGGGCAATCCAAGTGACCAATCTAATGAAGGCAAGAATGTTGATGCACAAAGCATAAGCAAGATGAAGCTGGCTCAGATAGAGAAGAGGCCTCCTAGGGTTGCTAAGCCACCTCCTAGAGGGTCAGGAGGTACTACAAATGGTACAAACGCAACTCCTTCAAATGGTGTTCCAGGTGCACCACCCCCACCACCTCCTCCACCAGGTGCACCACTCCCACCACCACCACCTGGTGGACCTCCTCGCCCACCCCCTCCTCCGGGAAGCCTGTCAAAAGCAGGTGGTGGTGACAAAGTTCATAGAGCTCCTGAGTTAGTGGAGTTCTATCAATCATTGATGAAACGTGAATCAAAGAAGGATACATCAGCTTTGGCATCATCCACTTCTAATGTATCAAGTGCTCGAAGCAACATGATTGGCGAAATTGAGAACAGATCAACATTCCTCTTAGCAGTGCGTTAAATACTTAAAACTCTTTCCTTCTATTTTTTTCCATTCACTTCTTCTATTGGCTATGTACATAGATATTGAGTATCAAGCTTAACAAAGAGTGTAATTTACTGACTTGATTTAGGTAAAAGCTGATGTGGAGACGCAAGGCGATTTTGTCCAGTCACTGGCAACTGAGGTTCGAGCAGCTTCATTCACCAATATTGAGGATTTGGTGACATTTGTGAATTGGCTTGACGAGGAACTCTCCTTCTTGGTATGCAATTTACATTCATTGCTGATATTTACTACTTTCTTTTAGAGAATCTTCATTCCCATTCCAAATCCAAAAATTTCAAACCAACCGATACCTAGTTTTGTCCATGTAGAATCATACACACGCTTCTTCAGCTAGATAATCATCAGCATTTCCTTGTTTCACATGTTTTTACGTGAACCGTCATTTTAATCGACAATCCCATTTTCTGCCTTTGCTTAGGTTGATGAACGAGCAGTTCTGAAGCACTTCGATTGGCCTGAAGGGAAAGCAGATGCGTTAAGAGAGGCAGCGTTTGAATACCAGGATTTGAAGAAATTGGAGACTCAAATTTCCTCTTTTATCGATGATCCCAAGCTCTCATGCGATGCTGCTCTTAAGAAGATGTACAAGTTGCTTGAGAAGTATGTATAATAGTCTCTATCCAATTTAATCCATTTCCTTATAATCATTACTTGGATTAGACAGTTGCAGGGGAAAACTTGACTTGCTTCTATACATGAATACCTTGAATTAGCATTTGAATTACAGTTTTTGTCGAAGAATGAGAATCATTGAATCGATAATAGGAATAGAAATGGAAATGAGATTTTCATTCATCATGTTTAAATTAGAACTTTTTGATTATGAATAGAGCTTACACTTTGGGTTTCAAGTCGGGTTTTTAAGATTCAGGTTGAAAAGAACAAAACCATATCCAAACCAGATCTGCAAGAGGAGGGGGTTTCAGTTTTGTAACGGAATATGTGCCGGCTGCCCTACCTGATCCCATATCAAACCTGACCCGAATATTAATTTGGTGTATTGGGTTTCGGGTGCCCATGTCTCTTTGGAATGGGAATTTTATTCTCGATTTTGAATTCTATTTCAAAATGTATAATCCAAACGCCGAGTTTCATTGCTTTTCTTACTATTGTTCTACTGCTTTTGCAGAGTGGAACAAAGTGTGTATGCACTACTGCGTACAAGGGACATGGCTAGTTCACGATACAGGGAGTTTGGGATTCCAGTTGATTGGCTATCCGATTCAGGAGTAGTTGGCAAGGTACGCTTCAAACCATTAATGATTAAAAAACCAAACAAATTCACTCTGAGAACTGATGTGAGACTGTGATCAAACTTGGCAAAACCAGGTTTGACCCAATCAAAAACTTCTAAGACAAACTGAATTGGTTGAATCGATATGTCAGTCAACAAATTGATTCAGTATGATTTTTAAAACGTTACAAAACGTAAAAAAATCATGTGTTGGGATCATGAAACTTGCAACTTCTCCATGTGTGAGTATGTATTAGCGGATTATCTTACAAATGATTAATACTTGCCCTATTACAGATCAAGCTCTCCTCGGTGCAATTGGCAAGAATGTACATGAAACGTGTAGCAACTGAACTTGATGAAATGAGTGGCCCGGAGAAAGAACCAAACAGAGAGTTCTTGCTACTCCAAGGTGTCCGATTTGCTTTCCGGGTTCACCAGGTATATATTTTTCAATCTTAGCTACTTGTAATTTTGTGACCAATTTGGTTAGGTCTCTGATGGTTTAGAGACCATTTTTGGTAATTTCATGTATACATACGAGACTCTTGTCATTGAGATAGAAGTACGTGATGTTAACATTGTCTGTTTCCAGTTTGCTGGAGGATTTGATGCAGAGAGCATGAAGGCTTTTGAAGACCTTAGAAACCGAATTGCAAAATCCGAGGACAACAAGATGGAAATGTGAGGATCTTTGTTCATTTCTTATACTTTCTCCTATTTATCTCCAACTTTATGTTGTATATTTCATCTTCTCATTAGTTATCTGATATTGTACAATCACTTGTCAAATTCAAGCAATAAAAAGGTTGCTTCTGTAGTTTAAAATTCAAAGTTCTGTGCACGAAACTCGTACCATTATACAGTGACACGCTTTTGCATGGAAGTTGTAATCCTTACTCAACCCATGACCAAAAAGACCACGGGCTTACTTCACGTTGACATCTAATTTAGTGTATGAACTTGTAACGTATATTTCATAAATATTTATTTGGTGTTGTCAAATTTGGTTGATAGGACAATTTTTGCTGAAATATTTTGTTAACGTGGGGAACAAAGTAGTTATATTTATTAATGGAACCAAATTGAAACAAAATTGTATACATGAGCGACGACGTGGTATCTACGCCAATTTTGTCAGTCTCTTAATTGTATATTTTTGTTCCAAAATGAATTTGACTAATTCAAATAAAAATTAATACCAATTCAGCACGAAATGATTAGTTGAGGTATTGATATGTAACATTTTTTCGCACCTTGGATTTCCTCTAGGATCTCTAGTTCAAACCTCTTTGTCGACACTATGGGAAGGGGGATTAGTGGGGTGGGGTTTATGGTGAAGCTCTCTTTGGAGAGTGAGAAACATTGTTACTTCGAGTATATGATGTTTTGTTGATGATAAAAAAAATCTTGTTATTTATCATTAAGAGCATAGCAATGCTTGGCAACTATATTAGACTCTAAAGAGGAGAGAGAGTGTATCACATTAGCACCGCTACATTAAATGCCAATGTTTTGCATATAAATCTTGTTATTTATCATTAAGAGCATAGTAAAGTTTTGCGTATAAATGTTTAGCACCACTACATTAAATGCCAAGAGGAGAGAAAATGTGAAATCTAATACGAGTACCAATTTTTCATTTTTTTTTAAAGGATGACTAGACCAATTAATTAGTGCACAAATAACTATGTAAGGTTAGATTAATCATTTTACATTGAATCCTTATTTTGTGTATAAAAAACTCTAAGATAACACTCATTATGATACAGCGCACAATCTAGCTGCCCTAGGTAGGCAGGGTAAGAAAACTTAATGGGTATGTAATAATCTAAACACTGGTAATCCGTTCTGCTACTAATATATGCGTTTCCGTATTTTCAAAAAAAAATATAAAAAAAACACATTGATCAATATCTAACATTGTGGTCTCAACCTTCATTTTGACATAAAATTAGTTTAGATCCTGAAAAGGGGTTCCAAATTGAGGAGACAAAAGGATTGATTGAGAGAATGAGCAAAGCCTTTCCTCATGCAGAGAGCCGAATGTTATACATAAAACCTTAAAAAGAAAGTGCACAATAACACCACCAATCATATGTCTAATGAACTATCAATGCTAAAATTGTTATGGGACTAAAACAAAAAGAATCGCACTGTGTCGAAGCTATCGCATTGTGATCACAAGGCTTTGGTTTATAAATTTGGCGCCTCCTACTTTTCCTTGGATTCCTCGAGGCAGGAAAATGGAACGCCTTTGGTCGCCCGCCTCCACCACCAACTCAGAACCACCCCGATACTGCATTTATCAGATGATTAGAGATTCATTATCATGTTAATTTGGTAGAAAAAAGAAAAGAACTAACAAATCTATCAGCATGTTCTATCAATGGTTAATGCAACACTTCCTCTTGATCCTATGTAAAGAAACTTCTCTTTCTCTACTTCTGAGATGGTGCATATCCAATCTCATGAGCATTTTCAGTCTTTCTGCATATAATCCACTAGTAAATTTAATAAATGGAAGATTTCAGATAAATGCCTTGTATTTAAGTCAAAATCACGTAACTGGCCTATTTTTTACTCTTGCATCACATAGGGGCAAAATAGTAGTTTCATAATGAAACCTACCGGCGTCATAAACAAAGTAGTTGTATGAAAGTATGGAATGAAAATCAGGGTAACTGGCCTATTTTTTACTCTTGAATCACATAGGGGAAAAATAGTAGTTTCATAATAAAACCAACCGGCGTCATAAACAAAGTAGTTGTATGAAAGTACGGAATGAAAATCAGGATGGAAAACAAAGTTCAGAGTAGTTATGCCCTCTACCTTACCTCAAAATCACATCACTACCCTTAGTTTTGGAGTTGGCAATTCGTGTCGGAATACGACACAACACGAACACGACACGAAATAAGCGTGTTTGGGCTCACACCTTTTGTAATCGTGTCGTGTTCATGTTTTGTCTTCGTAAATGTGTCGTGGTCATGCATGATGCAACACACAATCAAGCTTCAACACAACACAAACACGAAACACAAGACATCTATCTAAAATTTCCGATCTAATAAATGATTAATAAAGTCAACAAATAGGCATGAATAGAGAGTTCATTTTCACTTTTCCGTCCAAATTTCTCACGCCCATAAGCACACACTTATGCTCTGAGGGAAAACCAATGACATATAATTTCATAGACATTAAAGCACACACATCAATTGCAGGGTTCAGAAACTATGGTGAATAGAAATGGACGTCATCGTACCTGGTATAACTTGATCTCTGCCTTGTCAAAACCTGGCATGAGCAAAGTTACAGACTTATTAGCCGTATCAAACTTCACCGATGATAGCATACTGGCATTGTGGCTTGCTGGTGAAGAAAGGATACTCCGTGCAGCTTTGCCATCGGTAGTGAGCATTATTGCATTCCAATCCAGAGAGGAGCCCATTGAGAGACGAGGAGAGACAGCAAAGGGCAAAGGTGAAAAGTCATTCTTCACCATTTCAATTGATTCAGCATCCAAATGTGGAGAAGCAATAGCGAAAGCACCAGAAACTTGTGCACCGGCTTGGACTGTACAGCCCCAATAACGAAGTGCAGACTTCAGAGAAATAGGATTGCTTGGGTCCATCACAAGGAAGCAGCCAAATTTGGTTGGATCTTGAAAAACAGAAGCTCCTCTCTATACATAGAAGGCGGGGTTAAATTTTATGTGCAAGCAAATTTTATGTGCATAGAAGGCGGGGTTACCTCTAGCATTTTTTCTATTTTGTCCCAAATTTCTGAGGACATTGTTCCATTGAGAATGGAGTTACCGCCACTGATATTCACGGCTTCATCTGCAAGTCTTAGGAGTGAAGGACCAGCCAATCTCCCAAAATCGGTCTTCTCAGCCAAGTTCCGAAGGTATCGTAAGTACAATCTACAAGTTCATGATATCGGATGCCACAAGTCACAACCACGGAACTGTGTATGTGTCTGTATATTGAGCTGACAATTGAGGTTACAAGTAGGGTTGAAAAGACCTAACCCGACCCTAACCTGCAAGGGGTGCGAGTTTTGCACTAGAAAATTTGCGAGTAAATGTGGTTTGCCCGACCTGTCCCGTACTTTTTCCCACAGAAAATCTGACCCGTAAATAATGAGGTTTATTTTACACGACCCAAATATGCAATAATGTAGGTCGGACTTTGGGTGCCCGCCTGATCGAATCGAAATTGCCAGCTCTAGGGATGCCTGTGTGTGTGTGTGTATGTGTGTGTGTGTGAGAGAGAGAGAGAGAGAGAGAGAGAGAGAGTATTCCAAACCTTGATTTACTCGCAGCACCAAACATCCGAAGAGTTTCTTCGGTGCTGATCCCATCATATACTATTACGTCATATTTCTCCTTTTGCACGTTTCTTTGGGACACATTCCCAAAGAATCCTACAAGCCTCTCAAGTGCTAACGCTGAAAATATTGAGTCCATCCCAGGAAGCACCCCAAGTTCTTCTCCAACAACCTGCCACGTCACAGAGATTGGCACATAATATACTCACCGAAAAATAATTATTTATAACCAAAATAATGTTTTTCTTTTACTGATATAGCCATGCAGCACCAAATAATAAGTAAAGACTACGTACCCACCCCTTCAAGTACTCCTTGGGTTACATTAAGACGAGCATCTGCTTGCTTGAGCTGAGTGAGGGGTTCAAGAATCATCTAGAATTGTGAACGACAAATAGTCTTGAGTATAAAGCCCCGAACCAAAAACTTGTGGCAAAGACATATTAAGAACAAGAGGGGATAAAATTGAAAAACTCACTTTAGTGGTTTCCAACCTAACAGCCGAAAGGTTGCTATTGCAGATGATAGGCGAAGTTCCAATCTTGCAGTTTAGAAGATATTCGGTGGTCGGGTCTTGAGTATGTATCACCAAGCATGTATTAAGGCCGGCCAGCGCGTAATGCTGAGCGTAAGCGGTAAGCACAAGTGAAAGAAACGATATAAGAGAAGTAAATAAAACCAATTAAGATCTCAACTCAAACTTAATTCAATAGCGGCAATAACCTTAACCTATAAATGTTGCAACGAACAAATGCATCGCTGAATCCATTTGGTGGGCTGATAGAACCCTACTATAATAGTAAATTTGAATATAATGATACAAATTTGAACGAGAAAAAACCATTTCAAATCTGATGTTTTCGAATTAAGCGGAAAAACTTTATCAGTCATGAATTAGATGTGGTTCTATACTAATTTTCATCGCTACCTAGACTGAACCACTATGTTATCGCCTTCTGAAGAGTGAAGACTACGAATCCATTGAAAACAGACTTAAACTAACACGAGCTTATACAAAACATTTGGTAGCAATTCAAAAAACTGATATTCCAATGCAGAAAACAAACAGAAACCCGTCATTCACATTAACACACAAATTGAACCATACACAGCCATGAGCAATGAAATGATTCTATGCTAATTTTTATTACCACACGATAACAAAACAACTACGTCGTGTTGTCATCGCGTTCTGCAGACTGAAAATTCATCGGAGAAACAGATGTAATTAACATGAACTTATCGAAAGCATTTGGTAGCAATTCAAAAACTGAAATTCCAATGCAGAAAACAGTCAAACACAAATTCATTATTCACATCCACAAAAAGCAAATTGACCAAAATGAAACAACTACGCCATCGCCTTCTGCAGACTAAAATTAATTGGAAAACAGAAGTAATTAACACGAAATTATTGAAAGCATTTGGCAGCAATTCAAAAACTGATATTCCGATGCAGAAAACAATCAAACACAAACTCATTATTCACATAAACAAAAAGCAAATTAACCAAAATGGAACATCTAGGCCATCGCCTTCTGCAGACTAAGAATCCATTGAAACACAGAAGTAATTAACACGAACTTATCGAAAGCATTTGCTAGCGATTCACAAACTGAAATTCCAATGCAGAAAACAAACACACTCATTATTCACATCAACAAACAAATTAACCAAAACATAGCCATTCATTTCCCAATTACACAAAAACCCAATAAACAGAAGCTACTCACAATTCAAGCTCACATTAAATTCAGGTTTAAAAAAAACATATGCATGAATAAATTCTCAACAATTAAATGCCAAAATCGCAGCTCAATCAAAACCCAGAAACTAAAATACCACAAATATTAAATGCAGAAGTGAAAGAAGCGTACTTGTGCTGCGAACACGGCAGCGGTGGTCTTGCCGGAGCCGCCTTTACCCAAAAAAGTCACAAATTTTGTTGATTTGGAGGAGGATTTGTCACCGTCACCGTCACCGCCACCGCCACGACCATCTTTACTGGAAGCTGTAATGACGAGAGCTCGACCCATTAGTCCTCGCTTTGTTCTGCTAATGGGTCTTCGTGTTGGTATTGAGAAATGGAGAAATGGGGTCTGAAGCTGGAAGGCCATTTTCACTAAAAGGTTTCTTTCTTGCTGCTTGTGATTTTATGAATGAATGTGGGATTGATCCATCAGTCTTTTTGGCCATACCTAATTTGCCAATGATTAGTTTTGTTGAAATGGAAATGACCAATACGGCCCTAATTAAATCTGACAATTTAAATTTCGATTATAATTTTTATTTTGGTTCAAAATGTCTAATTCAAATTCGATTTGCAATGAATATAGGTAGGGTTGCGTGCTTGTTCGACCCATAAAGTGACAATTCTATTGTTTTTGCATGACAATTTTGATTTGAAGATGAACATATAAAATGTAAGTCAAAATGAATGTATGCACAAGATTTTTGGTCGAGCAACTTTCGACAGTCAAATCAAATGACTGGAAAAATATATTATAGAAATAAGTTATAATTCAACAAAATAGTGTGTATCATGTATAAAGATGTATTTATAAATATACATATGAGATAAGACTTCATGAATCACACTTGATCTTTGTCGCCCTCAACAAGAGATGTGACTCTTTGTCTTAGTCGCTTGAGTTCTTTAAGTTGTTAATTCTAGCTATGGAACATTAAAAGTTAGACACTTGCAACATTTTTGTATTATATTATATTTCGTGGTATTGAATTTGAGTTAAAGTAATGCGTGTCAATACTTAGAAAGTTTAGTATTGATCTTACGAACTGGGAGGTAACTTAAAATGCAACAGAAAGATTATAAATATCGAAAATGTAGACGAAACAGTATGTGTGTATCTCAATCATGCACAAAATATAATAATTTAGCTCAAATGAATTCATATATATATCATGTTTTATGTGTAGATTTTTCGCAAATTTTTAAATTAGATTTCTCACAAATTTTTAAATGAAAAACTTAATTTTTATTTTAATAATAGCTATTTGAGCGTACAAAATTTCATCGGTAATATCATATATTGAACGTCACATCAATTACATAAAAAAACACATCTCATTAAAATACATGTATCAATTCATGTCCATCTAAAAATGGAGCCATAAGTTCTTTAGCGTGAAATAGTTATATATTTTATTTATATTCATTGTACATACTGACAATCTCGACAAATACACACAACAAACATGTTGGATTTGCACCAACAACTTGTCTAATTGACAATAATTAATAACAATCAAAACCATATGTATTTTCTTTCCTTTTGATAGTAATTGTCCTCAAGAACAAAGTCGATAATTTTACCTGACATTGCAAGTCGAAAGCTTAGACTAGCTGAGAAAAAGATATATACATGTTTTCATCAAACAATTTTTCGTTAGTTGTAAAGTATTCGCAACATAGTGAGAAAAAGTAACACTCATAAAAAGTTGTCCAATAAAAGTGTGCGAGTTTTGAAGCCATGCCCAAATAATCAGTTCTACCGAGTTTTGAACATTTGCTTCAATCTTTAGAACAAAAACTTGGGAGAGGACTAGCCCTTGGTGACCTAGGTGGGTACTCCGTCAGCTGATTCCCATAGCTATCATAATAAATCACGCCGGAAAACACCGGCGGCTGGCACTTCTCTCCCATCAAGATCCTCTTTTGCCACAAACCACCTTCCCCAAACCCTCCCTCCTCGTCACTACCACCACCTTTTTCTCCGACCACCACTTGATCAAACACAAAAATAGACTCATCATCACAACTAGACCAAGTCTCACCACCACCACCATCACTTTTCTTGCTGAATGGACTCATCATGAACCGGCTTTTTCCGGCTTGTGAACCGGTTGTTTCCGTCTCAGACCTCCCGGAGCCGCCCTTGGCACGGCCGTGTCTTGCACACAAGAAAGCTACAAGAGCACAGACTGACAAAAACAGACCTATTGCTAGTGGTATTGTTGACGGTCCAAAATGGTGATCAAGAACATGTTGTACAATCTTCATAATAATATATATATATAGGGTTTTGGAATTTTTTGAGAGATTGAATTAATTTTCATGAAACTAGAAAGATTTGGTTAGTGAATTTATAGGGTTCATATATATGTTAGTTATTATTAATTATTCAATTAATATAAGTGGATGGAAGGTAGGAGATGGACGACCAGTCGATCTCGACTAGCTTGATGTTACTTCTTAGCGAAATTAATTTTGTTTTCTTCTTTAATAATAATATGACATTTTCAACAGTTTTATGACTTTTGTCTGTGTTTTTGCCTTTTGGCAAGTTTTGTTTAACCTTTTTTTTTAATGTTGTCAAGGTGTTTTTAAGTTTTAACTACCGGTTTGTTTATTGTTTCTAAATTAATTAATTAAGACAAATTTAGAAAGTTTTTTCTTCTTCTAGAGAGTGCACATTTTCGTGTATCTTAATAAAGAAGTCTTATACTTTTGTTTAGGTTAAAGTTGATTAATTTAACATTTTTGATCATCACCAAATGCGTAACTACAATTAATTTAGTTTAACTTAAGATTTTAAGCTTGAGTTTTAAAATAATGTTACGTTCCGATTTGATTGAGATTGTCTTACCGTCTTTAGAATCTAATGTGTTTTGAATTTATATTAGAAGGTGCTACATATAGTGACTAGACACCATGTAAATTTATAATTTTAAAGAAAATATTGGTCATTTATAATGCTATAAAGTCATTGAAATTGCATTTTTTTTTATTATTGAGGTGGCAAGGAGGTGGTTGAGTCAACCCCAAGGGTGTGAAGTGGACGACAATTTATGCATGCATGACAGTGTTGACTTGTTTTATATTCACAATTTGAAACCATTAATTGAGACCAAGTCATTTATACGTACAAGTTATATAGCTACGATTTTCTTAGTTGACCAATTTTTTTTCCGAACCACTGAGCACGACATGTGTCAACTGAAAATGGATTGTTTCAGCTTAATTTGAGGTATCGAGTTCGAGTATTGAAGAATGCAGTGTTAAAATTGGTAGGGAGAAGTTTGCCACCCCTTGAAATCCTACCCGGCTTGAATGAGAATTAATCTGATTGTGGTATGACTTAAAGGCGTTGATGATCGTGAGCCCGCTTTGAAAACCTCATGATTAAAAACCGGAATTTTTTTTTATCCGAATCTATAACCATCTAAAATTAAATCTGATTCCATATGATTCAATCGATCTATTTGTAGACCGAACTAGATTTATCTTACAAAAATGTAGATTGAGTTAGACACAAACACTAATAAAATTCTATCCAATCCAAACCTCTCTCAACATGAATTTAGATTACTTGTTGACAAACATTATTGTTAGAATGTCAAACAATATATAAAGATAGGGATGTATAATTAATTTGCCAACATTGATCAATGGACCTCAATTTAATTTCCTCAAAATTCCATAAATGTTGATGTCACAAAAAAGCAAGTTGGAGACACGTTAATTGTACACAAGTTGAAAAATTGTTGGCTAATCCTCTCTTGCTGTTGACACATTTCCTCACTCTATTGAAATGGGATATTGTTATTCATTATATTATATATCCTATAATTAAAATATATGTCTTAAATTTTAATATGTTTTAAATTTCATGAAATTAACAAAAATTATCTGTAATTTTGGATACATATTTAAAAATTCATATAATATTTTTGGTTGAAAAACAAATTGAATATTTTACTTTTTATAAAAAAAAACATATATATGTTATCGCTCTACAAATTAGATGGCTCAAGAAATAGTTTAGGTAACTTGTTTTATTTGAAGACTCTCCTAATTGCATGGTCTCTCTGGGCATGAGAATCATGGGTAGCAAAAAGCAATGTCCCCAACCACCAAATTAAATTAAATTAATGCCCATGACCACCTTTTTGTGTGTACATCAAGATACAAGAGCCACAAATTGGGTATATTATGTTACAATCTACTCACTAAATTATAATCACCATCCAAAAAACCCCTTTTTTCTTCCATGTATTATGGATCTATTATACGTAGAACTTTTGAAATTGTCGGATCTATTAGTCATATTATATGGTTTTATACAAATATTATAAATGCATTTGAAGATATGGAATCAAGTGATCATTTGGGTTTGATCAATTCTAAGTCATGATTGTTTTTTTCAACTGGGTTTAACACAAAATAAGAAATTATGAATTTGATTATATATACCAAAAAATTAAGACATTAATAATTTATTTTTTGTTAGTCTAACAAACAAAAAGGATATTTCATTAATCATTATGGTAATAAATTTGTGTACGTTGAATTCAATTATTTTAATAATGTGTTTAAATTTTACTGATAACTCGTATTAAACAAAAAAAACATATTAATTAAGAGTCTTCTCTATGAGCACAACAATATTCTCTCTCTCTCGCTCTGGCTCGCATACCCTTTCGGCTTCT